>CAKNWT010328698.1:0-17021 GCA_932066315.1 Andricus coriarius | reverse complement strand
ATGGCTATAATGAATTTAAAAAAATTTTATTTTAGAAGAATCGTGCAAGCCGCACTCATTTGTCTCGCTAATAACTCGTAACACCGGCTATAACTCTTAGTGTTTCCTGGCGCAAGATTTTTTATTGGTGGCGCATATGAGCGCATTCACGATGCAATTTAGTAGGCTAAAAAACTATAAAATTATGAGTGTGTAGGGGGAGGGGCCTGGTGCAACTTGCCGTGCAAACTTCAAACAGAGGTTATTGTATTACGCCAAAAACATTTCAAATACCATTTTTTGGCTTAGTAAGTTATATATTTATACTGCAAAACCAATATTCGGTAGCTTATTTTTAAACTTTTAATTCAAATATTTTTGTGAAACTAGATAATACTTTATGTAGTTTGTCATGTGGAGTGCATGGGTTTCAATGTACATGAATTAATTTGGTTTCACATTTAAAAAATAATTTAATTTAAATAATGTGAAATTCTATACTTACGGACATTCATCTGTATTGGGACTGAATGTCTGTAAGAAAGCGATTTTGTTTCAAATTAATATTGCAATAAATTAAAATAAAGTGAATAATACATTTGTTGATTTTTTTGAGTGAACATTGTTCTTCTAAAACAGGGCAACTAGACTGATTACTACATTGATAATTACAATCACTTTTAAATCTTTTGATATAGTTACAAATTTCTCCCAGCATTTTTAACCAATTTTGTGCTAAAAAATATTGTTGAGGATTTTCTGTGTTTTATTACCGAATTCAATCTTAAAAAGATAAGCTAGCAGGTGACAATATAAGGTATTTAGAATCATTTCAATCTAAAGGGATCGTAAACCTGACAGTATAGGTATACTCATATTCCTTAGAACAGGAATGACAAACGTATTCGATTTAGCCTACTACTGTACTGTTTACGATCGCTCTAAAATCGAAAATATCAACTTTATATGCTCTTTTTATGTAAAAAAAGGTATTTACTTGTGCATAATACCTGTAGATTGTTGAAAGGATACTTCCTCCCTACACTGCTAGTAGTGTTAAAACCTTCAAGAGCGGTACGTCAAACCCCATTCGCTCGTTTTATTATGTTTTTAAAAAAGCCCTGGATGATCGGAAAACATGTTACATCGAGGAAGAGTATCGAAGCGTTTGAATGCATTACATTCGCTTGGAGGAGGTTTTATAAAAAAATGAGTTGTTCGATTATTCATGTTTGCAGCTTTATGGAACGCTAAACGAGTTTGCCACAAAATATTGCACTTAACAGGGAAAATTGATAGGCTGCGTTTTTTGCTTTAGAATACAGAATGAAAGTTTAATGAAGCATCGCCGCTCACTTAAAACGTAGGGGAAAGCAGTAAAGGTTCGGACGGGTTTAGTTTTTGGCTGATAACTTTTATCCATGATAATATTTTTGGGCTTTCATTACACCGTTATGAAGGTCTATTAAATAGCTTACTTGTTGTGAACAAAACATACATAATTACGATTCAACAAAATTTGACAGCCGATTTTTTGGATGTCTTTCAATCTGAAAAAAAAAATTTTTTAGTGCACCTAGGCTGGGACAACTCTTAAAACATGAAGAATTATAAGTGTAAAAAAAATTTTGGAATGCCACAGTGAACCTTTTAGTAAATATTTATTTATTCTATTGTTTTTTTTACATAGAAACGAGTAATTGTAAATCTCAGCTTTATCCATTTTGACAAACCCGCGAAATCAGTGATCTCCCGTTCAATTTTTCGCTTGTATCGGCACATGCTGAAATGTAGAGTGTGAGAAGTACGTAGCAATGACCAAAATTGCGATAATATTGATTATTAATACTCAAAAGTTACTCAAAAAAAAAAAATGTCCTAACCTAGACGGTATACGTATCCCAAACTGTACATATTTAACGGCATTTTTGCAACGTTGGGGGTAAAAAAGATCTGCACTATATGCAAAATCCTCATCCGACATAACAATTCCTTTAATTCATAACACATTGAGCTCATTCTGCTTGCAATTTCGCTAAAAAATATTCAGTTAATGGGGGTTGAATAATGTCAACACGATAATCTTTCTACTCCTTGTAAACACACTGTTTCGTGCAGCTGCAACAAGCATGAACCATCTCCTCGAGTTAACTCAGAAAGTGAGCCACTATTGATACTAATATATTACATTAATGTCAGGTGGTACAAGTGCAAAGAAATTTGAGAAAACGCGCGGTTCCAAACTATACAGTGTCCCCACCTGTACGACACTCCCCTACATTTGCCTACATTTGCCCCAATTTTATCTTCGCTGCTATATTCTCTTCTAGTTTATTTGGTTGACTTACTTCCAAAAAGGCGGAATATGTTCCTATTTGACTTTTAGTATTAAGGTGGAGTACCAATTTTTCTTTTTTATGAATCCGGATTTTCAGTTTTATGAAAAAGGTACTTTCGTAGAAGGTGTATTGAGAACCAAAATCCTGACGTCACCAAGCCAATATCACGACTAAAAGTAGGTCGCCTAACTTGAGAGGTAAAAAAAGGAACGAAGTACCTAAAAATGCAAAGCACACAGAGAGGTTCTGTGGGAAAATATTTACATCGCAATTAGCAGAGGAATAGAGGATTGTGCTTTTAAAGAAGAATATCGATTGAAGTCAAGATTAACGTAGATATGAAAGTGCATTTTTATTAAGTCACCCTCACAGATTTTACAATTTGATTAAAACTTTCTTGAATGGTTTCATATCAAAAGTGTCTCAATAATTTTATACTGTTTTTAATACCTGCTAATACTAGCAGTAAATGCACACAAGCAATGTGCACATTCATGTGCATGAACAACTTAACAACTTAAAAATCCATTATTAAACAAATTTTTTAATACTCGAAGTTTTTTGAATTTTTGAAAGAGTAATTAATAATTTCGAATAGGAATCTCTTGAAATTACAAAAAAAAAATACTGAAAGATTATGAATTTTTAAAATTGCACAATTTCATTAGCAAGGTGTTAAAATTGTATAATTTCTAATTAGAAGCGTTCAAAAGTTAACAATTTTATTTTGCATTGAACAATATCCAAATTAAATTATTTCAGATTAAAATTTCGAAAGCAGGATAATTTAAACTGTTCCAAATTGAATAATTTCATAGTAGAGTTTGAAAAACTGGGAAATTTAAAATTCAAGGTAATTGAAATTGTATTATATCTAATTAAAAGCGTTATTTAGAATTAAATAATTTTAAACTGAATTGAATGTTACAATGTGGTTCAGAAATTTTAGAATTTAAAGTTTTAATTAGATGCAAAATTACTATTTATTATTCAAATTGATAATATACATTTTTCTAACATCAAAAGATACATTCACCGTCATTCTTAAAGTTCAAAATAAAAAATTCCATTATAAACCTTTAGAAATGATTTATCCTTGAAGAAAGTTGAAAATGAAGTAATTTTAAATGGGAAACATTAAAGAAATAAAAAATTTCTACTACAAAACGTTGAAAATGGAACGAATTTGAACTTCATATAAAACTAAAAACAATGTGACTACCAATTGTTGTGATAAAGTAAACTTTTTTTACACAAAAACTCTTAAAAATTTAAATTACTTGAAAGAAATTGAAATCATTTGAATTGTAGAAATCAAGTTCAAAAAGTTCTATTTTGTTTTATTTTAATTTCAACGAACACAATTTTTAAGTTTTCGATTTCAAATCCTTTAATATTTAACAACTCATTTTGAATTATTATTCATTCTTGAAATCTTCCAATCAAATATTCTTAATTCTTAAATGATTAAGTTTTAAAAGTCTTGAACTAAAAATTGGACAACTTTAAATCATATTGAAAAGCAAAAATTAAGCAAAAGAATACAATACAAGAATGTTATGATTCCAATTTTTGAAATTGTTTTTTTTTTTTAGGTTGAGTTTAAAATGTTCCATATTTTAAAACATTAAAACAAAAAATTTAATTTTCATTGCCTCGTTTCAAAATATTCTTATTTTTAAGGCTTGAAATTATAAATTACTTTTTTAAATTTTTCATTGTTTCTAATTTGTTCTAGAGGCATTTAATTCCAAATTTATTTCATTACTAATCCTTTAGACTGAAAATTGTACAACTATCAACTCTTTCAATTTGATATTCCTCGATTATTATTAACTATTATCGATTCGGAAGTATTTAAATTTAAAATTATTGAATTATTAGGGCCATAAATTAAAAATTATTGTACAATTTCAGCAGTGACATTCCCAACATAAATATAGAATATATTAGGGTGGCTTCTAAAAACAAAAACAAATTTCTGGTCATTTTGGGGTCATCAACCATTTTTCTAGGTTTCTAATTATGCTTGTATTCTATAAAAAGAGCATTCAGAATTCTATCATAACTATGGTGAGAAGAACATTGTTTTAATTGATTAAAAGAGTGGAAGAATTTACCAATTTTAAAGATTCATGGAAGAAAATATTATCCGCTCGAAACCCACTGAATGCTTATTTTCACAAATAAATAATAAAATGCTGATTTCTTAACCTGAATATATTTTACGAAAAAAACATAAGCTTTTCTTTGAAGAAAAAAGACGTCCGAATTCAAAAAATGTCTAATTTATTTGTACCTCCATTTTAGACACTCAAAAATGAATTGTTTCACAATTGCGGATTTAAAACAATAATTGCAATTCAAAATTATATAAATTTTGAAGATGATAAAGATGATTAACACACAAACAAAATCCTTCAATTTTCAATCAACGTGATGAATTTTCAACCAAAATGATGAATTTTTAACCAAGAAAGCATAATTTTCTAACGAAAAGATTAGTTTTCTACCAAAAAATATGAACTTTCAACAAAATACACGAATTTTCAACCAAATAGTTGAATTTTCAACTAAAAAATATCATTTTACAATTAAAAATAGAAAAGTTAAATTTTCAATAAAAAAAATTAATTTATAACTAAAAAAAGGAAATAATTTTGAAAAAGTTAGTTTAAAAATTTAAATTTTACATTGTACAATTTCTCAACAATTCAAATTGACCATTTTTCATTTTAAATGCTCACATTTTTAAAATGGTCCACTTTCAATTTATAAAATGGTTTGATTTTCAGCTTAAAATACTTAGTACTAAAATTATTTCAATTGATAAGCTTAAGAACAAAAGTTATCGATTTTTATAGCTTCAAAGTGTTTGAATTAGGATTTATTCAAGGTTAAGTATTGCCTCTCAGTAAAACATGCCGGATTTCAATAGTCTTTTACGGCATACTTTGTCAGGTTAAATTCTAAAGGTTAGGTACTCCTCTCTCCAGAAGATAACAATATGCTGAGAGCAAGAATTAAAATCCGATAAAATATTTCTGGAAGATAATACACAAAGTTTCTTGAAAAGGCAAACAGAATATGCATCGTATTGATCAACGTATGAACACCAACCAAACCCAAGTAATTGGATTATAACCCACTTCATTTTTATAAACAAATTAAGAGAACAAATTACCGAACACTGGAACTTACTATGAAATATTTTGTTCTACCTAAGGCTGCTTTAAGGTATTTTTAGATTGACTGTTACGTCTCAAAAACGTAAAAAAATCAATAGATATAAAACCAATTATTATTGTCATTATTATTTCAAAAATGAGAAAGCTCATTTTTCTCTCAGGTTGAAGCTGAGTACAGCCCAAAATCTCGAAAGCATTCCTGTTAAGATTTAGATTTTTTTCAAAAGGCTGTAAGGTAACGTCACCGCATACATCATCAGTCACGAACGCATTTTTGTAATGCAATCAACTGATTTTAGAAGTGCAGTGTGCCTAATTTGACATATTGGGCAAAGCCTGATTTTTTCCCCCATCATTTACGGGCTGGGTTACAGCCAAGTGCACGACGGGGGACCTATAGCCTGAGGTGGGATCAGAATCACCAGAGCTTCGGTAAAAGTACATAGAAAAATTTCCAGAGATATCGGTTCAGGGATCGAACCTTAGACCTCTCACGTAAAGTTTGAGCACCTAACCGCCTGAGCGATTATAAATATAAATATCAATTAATTATTATTATTAATAATATTTTACCTTAAGGGTGTCTTTTTCTTCCATGGCCATGCTTCCTCCGTGAGGGTCAATTTCTGATGTGCTAACATCACTGGCAAAGTCGCAGGTAACAATTGGAATTTGCACGGGTTGATTTTCAATGGTCGCCACATTTTCCATGACTGACCCCGGCATTTTCCTAGTGCCCTTGTTTTGTGTGCTTTGAGTGAAGCTCGTCTGTCGGATGTCCGGTACCTCTGCTGGTACCGTAGGTCGTGGACGAGGCTGTTTCCGGATTCCACGTCTCGCCCGAGCTTTTGCCGCGAAGTAAATGCGTATATAGACAAAGACCATAATGCAAGAGGGGATGTAGAAACTACCCAGTGCCGAGTACAGCACATATCCTATGTCTTCGGACAACTGAAACAAGCCAAATGGGATTTCGATTTAATGCTGATGAATAGGTGATCTTATACACAATGAGAAATAATATATAGGCAATAGACAATAGGGGTAACTGGTAAAGTTCTCACATTTATCATTTTTAAGGTTTTGTAGGCTGTACCAGAAGCCCTTCTAAGGGGCTATCCATAAATTACGTCACGCAATTTTCCGACAATTTACCCCCCCCCCCCCCCCCCCTAACCCTATGTGCAAAACTTTTTTCGACTTTTCCCTGTAGTTCTTTGCAATCGTGTTAAATGTCTTTCCGCGTTCATCCGACAGTTACCGCTCATAGATTTGACCTCTGATGTTTGACTTTTGACATTTGCAAGGTTACCACACAGCACTTAAGTCACCTTTAGTTATTTCTCAGATACTTTGAAAAAAAAGTCACTTAAAGTCACTTTTTTTAAGGAAAAGGCCACTTTAGTTACTTTGATCCATCTGATGTTAGATTTTATAAAAAAAAAGAAAATTTAATTAATTTATGCATGCAGTATATAGACGCTTTCCCCTATTCCCTTCTTTTGCCCTATTTTTTAAGAAACTTTCCCTTTTTCTTGTTTTCTGCTTACATGCGAGCTGAATTACTAGAACTCAATAAGAAAATCCAATTATTTTTGATTGAAAGTTAATCCCTTTGGTTGAAATATCTACTATCATACTTTTAGTTAAAAATAAAATTAACCTTTTCTAGAGAAAAATTGCATTATTTGGCTGCAAATTTAATTATCATATTAAAACTTCAACTATTTTGTTGAAAAGTCGTATGTTTTAATCGAAATTTCAACTGTTTTGTTGAACATTTGTCCTTTTGGAAAGAAAATTAATCTTTTTTGGTAAAAAAAGTTATCTTTCTTGACTGAAAATTAACTTTTTCTTTGGAAATTTAACTGTCTTCTAAAACATTCGTCTTTTTGGCCTAAAAATGCAACTATTCAGTTAAAATTCTACTCACTTAGAAAAAATTCATCTCTTTTGGTCGAAAATTAATATTTTTTGTTCTTGAAAATACACTCTTTCAGGTTCGTTTAAAAAATACATAGCGCTTTTATCTGAAAATTTTGAGCCCCTCCCCCCCACATCCCTACGTAACGCTCTTTCTATAGAACGTGTATATCACTTTAACATTAGCGTAACGTAATTTCCTCTAAATGCGTTACGTATTTTTGGAACGGCCCCTTGATTGAAAATTGACTTTTTTGTTGAAAATTCATCTCTTTTCTGGTTGAAGAGTCAATTGTTTGATTAAAAATCTTTGTTGTTGAAGATTCACCATTTTAGTTGGAAATTTATCTCATCGGTTGAAAATTGAACTTTTTTTGTTAACATTATTTTTTTTTGTAAATTAATCTTTTTGACTGAAAATTTAACTATTGTATTTTGGATTCAAATTTTTTTTTCAGCGAAAAGTTCAACTATTTGGTTGAAAATTCATGTATTTTCTTGAAAATTCATCTTTTTGGTAAAAATTTATCTTCTTAGCTGGAATTTAATGTTTTTGGTTTAAAATTCATACATTTTATTGAAAATTCATCTCTTCGTATGAAAGTTTAACTAATTTGGTTTGAAAATTAATGGTTTTAACTACAAATTTAACTAGGGTAGACCATCCTACAATAGATAATGAACCTACAGTAGATAATCATTAATTAAACATACTAATGTATGTAAAATAATTAATTTGAGTTAAATAATAGTTAGGAAGCTAAATATGTTAATAACTCAATATTAAAAATTTTTTAAAAACATATTTGTGCTTTTAATTAATGATTATCTACTGTAGGTTCATTATTTATTATAAGGTGGTCTCCCCTATTCCATTCTTGGTTGAAAATTTATCTTTTTCAGCAGAGAATTCAACTATTTGGTTGAAAATTCATTTATTTTGTTAAAATTGCGATATGGAATTGTAGGCTGTGAAGTCTGCAGTATTAAAATTTGAATTTATTGTTTTTTGGTTTTCTGGATTCTGTTGTAAATCATCGAAATACAAACACGACAGTTGTTAAGCGTGAAAGGTTTATTAATCTTGTGATAAAATGAATTAAAATTTGTTTGAACAACACTTATATAATTTATTCTAGCAATTTCCACCTTGGTTTTCACCTCGAATTCACCTATATGATTCCATCTAACCTTGTAAATGCAAGCCGATAAATTAGATGTGTAACGTAATCAAAAATTTGTAGTAGATAAGTGTTTGTACTGATATTACAGGCATCTTTTTCAGTGAACAGTAGCCACTTTTAGTTACATTTTAGAGTAAATTAGTTAAATTTTCCATTTTTTTCAAGTATATTAGTCTATGGCAGCCCTGAACATTCGGCCAATGACTCTTAGCTTTAAGCTCAAACATTTGACTTCTGACCGCTGGCTCTTTAACCTTGACCCATGACCTTTGTCACTTGAACCTTGACTCTTGGAACCTGATCTTTTTCCTCTGATCCCTGATCCTTGGTGGCCTATGAAACTGTTTCTTGCGAGCGCCTGCCCGACTTATTCTCGGACTTAATTGAAAATGTTAGAAATTATTTTTATTCTTATGTCGTCCGCCATGAAATTAAATTAATTTTTAATGAGAGAAAAAAAGGTACACATTAATAATGTCTTGAGAAAATTATATTTATACTTTTTGGTTCTCCCGCGTGTGAGGAACAAGATTTTTTATTATTCATTGAAATTTCGAAGAGGGGTCTAAGTGTTATGTAAAATAATACCAGACTAGATACAGAAATCTTTTGCGAATAGAAAGGAAGAGCATGTATATGCATGAGGGTACTTCTCATCACTCTTCCTCCTTTTATACAAAGGGCTTTATGTATAAATGTAACGAGTACGAAAATAGTTTTCATTACATTTTTACACTCAATGTAAGAACGCTCCAACATCACGTATGCTAATTTCTGAAGCACCAACGTACCAATTTACTAAAGCAACTCAGAGATTCAAAATTATAATTCAATCTCAATCTCAATCTCTATCCTCTTCATACTAGATCTTTTTTAATGCTTTCTTTTATTTTATACTTCTCTGTTTTAGTTATCTGAAAATGAGTCTTTTTTCGCTGGTTCACGTATCGTTGATTTAACCACAATTCTTTTTTTATGATACGGATTTACGAAAAAGAGAAAAAAATTATCCAAGGAAAAATTGAGGGTCTCTGTTTGTGTGTGTATGTGCATATGTGTGTAGGTGGAATAACGACCAATCTTGCGGGAGCAGATGAAAATTCATGAAACTATGAATAATAATGTTACGTGCTAGGGCAAAGTACCTAAAGGGTAGCCTGCCTGGTGAACAGCTATTGTTGGAAATTCTAGCTGAAAAGAAATGTATTAAATCGTTATGGCCACCTGTTTTAATGCAAGAGCCAACGGAATTACGGCTGTCCGAATTTACGATCACTTATGGCACTAAGAAATTGAAATTTATGGTCTATTTGGAGACCTTCAGCTTTAATACTGAATGAGTCAGTTCAATCTGATCCCTCGCTTTCGCGCTGTTAGCGATGTTTCTCATTTCACGACTCCTTCCATACAATGAAATATAAAAATTTACCGTCTTGTTCCGAAAATAAGGAACCTATCTCTGTTATAAAACTTGAATCAGTTTCTGAAAATAGTTATCTCAAATAAGTTTTGGGGAAAATAACACTAAATTCTTTCTATAGATAACTGTTCAATTGTAACTGGGAAGCTTTGGAAACAAATAATATAAAATTTTTATCGGATCGCTGTAAGAACGTTATATTATCAACCAAAAATCATTCACATTGAATAGTTTCAAATTCAACGTAATTTTTAAAAAGCAGGCAATTCCAGATTGCAGAAATTAAATATTAAGAGAATTTAAGATTTATATTTTCCGGCTTGAATCATTCACAATTGAGATATTCCAACTTAAATAATTCGAAGTGCTAATAATTAATCAATAAAATAAAATCATATAAATCAATTAATTAATTGAAGATGAAACAATTTTAGTCTGTAAAAATGACATAACTGAAAGGTTGAAAATGGAACAATTTAAGAAATGTCAAAAATTTAACCAGTTTCACCAGGTTACCAATTTCACGATTATAAATTTGAATACCTACAAAATGAAGCATTTTCAACTTATTTCTAAGTTGATGCAATTGGAAGTTTTACACTTCAAAATAATATTTATAACAGTTGTATATTTTCTCATAATTGCTAGCGTGCAAAATTTAACGATTTTAATTTGAAACCAGACGAAGGTGGGAAATTTCGAATGTAGATGATGAAGAAATTAAAATCACAGAGTTGAAAATGGAACATAATTTTAAGATTTTAATCCGAAGAATTGTACAATTTATTCGATTGTAAACAGTAAGCATTCAAAATTCAACAATTTTAAATTTTGAAGTGTTTCAAATGATCAAATGAAAATTAATTTGACATCAGCATGATAACGTGATTGGGAGCTTATTTCAATAATTTATAAAGACCAAATGCAGAATTTCGTCTTTGAATTTTGTCATTTATTATACGCTAGTGTTTCAACTGATAAGTAATGATACCAATTAATTTTATCCAGCTGAATGTTTGACAAAAGCTTCAATTGAAAATGAGATTTGGAGAATAGTTGAAAAGTCGATAATTGATAAAGTATTAACTATTTAAGAGCGTAGTAAAACTACTAATGAGTTCAGTGTCAGGCAGAATTATGTTTCAAGTTTCTAGAGACTTATCATTAGTTCCCGAGAGAGTTTCGATCTTCATGCTTCATTATCGCTTCTGTCGAGAAAAGTGATCATGCTCGTAAAATTTGTAGACTTACGGGACCTACTTTTATATCAGCTAGTTAGTATCTTATTATGTGCATTTGTGTCTAATAGAACCAGAATAATTTATAAATATTTAGATAAATCTGCTACAAATTCCAGCATAGTGATCTAAGGAAATGAAATGTCATCATTTTTCAATTTTTTTTTCACTGATAACAAAGAAGCAATATTATGGTATAAAAAAATTTATTTTGTAATGTACATCTACATATCACCTTCATACCTTCAATTTGAGCTATTTGCGAAAAAATCGAGCTAAAAGAGAGATTCCAGCATAGTGGGCTAAAAGACAAAGTTTTCTCATTTTTAATATTTTTGAACCACTGGTAACCAAAAAAAAAAGACACTTTAACATAGTCAATTTAATATTTTAATCTACGTTGAAATACCAACGCTTTCAATTTAAACCATTTTTGAAGACACCTTGATCTAAAAGAAACAAATCCAGCATAGTGGTCTAAAAAATGAAATGTTCTTCTTTTTTAATTTTTGATAAGAAACAAAACTCAGTATAAGATAGGACATTTTATTTTATGGTGTACATCTATATGCGAAGATTTTTAATTTGAGCCATCTTCGAAGAAGATCAGATAATTTTTAGGGTATGATAAACCCTGAACAAAAAAAAGGCGCTCGCCTTCAATGCTTCCAGTTACACGCAAGAATGCGTGCACATGAAAATGCTCATACAACATCAGCTGGTGTTAAAAGACAAAAGAGTTCTTTTCCCTCGTGCTTTTCCTGTTACAGTTTCCAAAGCTAAACAATTTTCCTACAGTTTTTTATAATTAAATTTATTCTATGCATTAAGTTCTTACAAATATTCATCCAAAGTTTTTAACGCTCAGGATATTCACAATTTCAACATTTTAAATTTGGAAAAGGGTAAGAGCCTTTGGTGAGCCGCAATCTGTCGCATGTCGATCAGAATGCATAATTTTTCTCCTTCAACCCGAATAATATTTTTATCTTTATACAACACAAATTTTAAAAACATTCTTTCTATGTAAAATTTCAGCATTTTTAACAAATGTTAACAAACCACAAAACATCAATATCATGACCTTAAATTTGAAATATCTTCGAAGAAATCAAACCACAATAAAAGAATTCAGTATAATCGTCCAAAAAGAAGAATTTCCTCATTTTCGTAATATTTTACCCAATAATAGAAAAACATTACTATAATAAAGCAAATTTCAATTTTTAATGAATATATACATAGTAATTTTAACGCAAATCTACATAGGGATCTAAAAAAGCGAAATTTCCTAATGTTTCTAATTTTTTACCCATACCATACTATAGAAAATTTTATTTTTCAATGGGCATCTACATGTAAAGGTTTTCATTATAAGCCATTTTCGAAGACTATCGAAATAAAAGAAAATCATTGAGCATAGTAATATAAAAAACGAAACTTTCCTCTTTATTCTAATTCTTCAGCTACTGGTAACAAAAAAGCAATACCATGACATAGCAGATTTGAGTCATTCCCAGAAAAAATCGGATTAATAGAAAAGCTTCCAGCATATAATGGTCTTAAAAACGAAATTTCTTCATTTATCTTATTTTTCAATATTTTAGAAAAAAGAAACATCATGACATAACAAATTTTATTTTTAATTACACACCTACATGCCAAGGCCTTCAATTTGAGCCTTCCCCGGAAGAAATCGGAATAATAAAAAAGCTTCCTGCAAGTCATCCTAAAAAACCAAGACCTTAAACTTGAGCCATCTTCGATGAAAGTCTGATCATTTTAAGGGTATGGTAAACCCTAAACAAAAAATGGCTGTCGATATTATATATATATATAATTGATAATAATGATATAATGATATAATCTATATGTATTTTATGTAAAAATATTTGCTACCTCTCCTATTTTCTCAACCAGTCCTGATTCAATACAATTTTCTGATAAATAAAATAAAATTTGCAGCCGTCTGTTGAATAAAGCATATTATGAAAAATCTAAGAAAGTCAAAGCCCAGCAGGCACTTAAAAAAGTTGCAGCATTATCCCGAGACTTATGACCTTTTTGGAAACTTTTTGCTCGAGTCTAAGTATTAAAGAAGGTCTGAAGATGTTTTACGTCACGGTTTAAATTTTTCAGCTGCGCCATAACCAAATCTAATAATAAAAAGTTGATGTTCACTAGAAATGTCCATGACTCTAAGTATGCAGCTGTGGGGAAGGACCCTTTATGAGCTCAAACTTTTTACGTATCGCCATATTCCGTCCGTTGTTTGTATGTTCGTAAAAATATTTTAAAGGATATAAAGTCTATATCTAGCTTTGTTTTAAATCTCGATTTCTCGAGAAAAAGGTCGCAGGCGCGAATACTTTATTCAGCTAAAAACAAAATCAGTGAAATATAAAGTCCACTGGGCAAAATAAAAACTTTGTTGGTGCAAACCAGTATCATCTCAAGCTTCTGCGACAGTTTAAATAAAATAACTTCAAGTAGCTTTAAAATTGTATAAAAAAGGAACATACAAATTGGATGGATGCAATTCAAGTTGATTCAAATATTTGACTAATTCACTAAGAAAAATGTTTCGTTTTATTTGAAAAAATATACTCGACCTGGAATAAAAGTAAAAATTTCATATTTGAATATGTATTTCCTGCAGTGCTGTTTTGAATTAAAAAGGGAAACCTACATGGTTCGAATTTTTTTTTCAAACTCCTTTCAGTAATAGGTCATAACAAAACTTGTAATATGCTAAAGTAATAAGATGCGATTTTCAGCCATTCTCGAGAGAAACGACTTTGAAAAAGTCCGGACTCAATTCCTGCTGCTGGCACTTTTTGTCAATTTTTTAAATTCAAATTTTCTGTTATTGCAATTGAATATTGAATTTATTAAAATCGAGCGACTTTTGCTACAGAAACAGTTTTTTTAAAATAAAATTTTCATTTTTTTCACTTAATTTAACATTTCTATTTTGGTTACTATTATTTTCATATATGAAAGAAAAATAAAATATATCAAATAGTACAATAAGAATAAAATAAATATTCAAATATAAAGAAATAGTTAATTAAAGTAATATAAAAATATAGAATATTTTCTTTTATCATTATAATATTTTTACATTGAAATTTGAATATCAAGTGATGTTTTTTTAACAAAATGATTTTTTTTATTTAACGCGAGTATGTTTTCCTGGCTTTCCGGGCGTGGTTTGGAGCAGCAAAGTAGGTCGTTGTTGGTGGTGGGGTACTTTACCGGCATAGGCAGATAAATTGCACTTTATAGTACGCGGGAAATGTGCCCGAAGACTTTTTATGGTCTCGCGTGTTTGAAAGAACTCACGTTCGGCCGTAAAAAGACGACTTCGCTGATTTGGTGCACAATATACTATAAAAAGAATATTTTGGTTTCATTTGAATACATTTCATAGACAATTGCAATAAAAAAATCTGCCCGCTTTGTCTGCACGTTCTCGTTGGGCGCTTCGCTCGCAAGTTTGAGCGTGCCTATCCCGAGTCGAAATTTTAAGCTTACATTAAACCTGCTAATTCTAGACACGACCTCCTTTGAGCCTATTTGAGCCTGCACATCCTACTTTGATTCTCTTAAAGCATAAGCATTCCGAATTTAGTCCCCCTCTGGTTCTCCTATAATCTCAACTGTATTTTCCAAGTCCTCCTTTAATCCTCCTACATCCGGCCAGTTTTTTCCAAATCCTCCCTTAAGCCTTCTACAACCTCCAAGTATTTTCAGGACCTCCTTTAAACCTCCTAAAACCTCACAGTATTTGCAAGTTTGCATTTTCGGCATTAAATATCACTTTCAGTATATATGTAAAACAATCATTTTCGCATACTACAATATGAAATACGTTTTTTAGAATTTGATAATATTTCACCACCTTATTATATACGCGAAGGTGTTGATTTTGCTTTACTGAAAGCATTATAAGTATGAATACAAAGAACAATATATTTTCAGGGTCCCACGAGATCCTCCTTTAATCCTCCAATGATAGTGAGTTAGGACTAGAGGCTCAATAGATGTTCAAATTACAGCCTACTTTAAGCCTACAAGTGGAGAAAATGGAAATATGTACCACTTGGGAGGCCTTAAGTAGGATGTAAATGTACAGAAATAAGTCCTCCTTAAAGCTTCTTTAATCCTGCGAAGCTGCAGACTTTGGAGGCTTAAAGTAGGGTTACAATTTCGACTCGGGTAGGGCGCGTGTCTGTCGGAACTCGCGCTCAGTTTAGTTCACAGTATAATACACACGTATACATAACCCTACTTGCAAATATTAAGACAGTGTCGGATCATATACTTTCAAAGAGGCCATCAAACTTGTTTTGATTTTACATTAAAAATAAATTTAATTTACTTGATGCTGTATCGGCCTTCTAAGGATCACATTATAATTACAATACTGGTGCATCGTGCTCGATTTTTTTACTTATTTGTATAATTCTCTAATAAATTATACATTGAAAAAAATTTACTGTATATGTAGAGGCTCCCATGTAAAACTTTTCTTACCTGGATTTGGCTTAATCTTCAGTAATCCTAGAATGCTGCTTGGGGTCGAAAGGACTCCAAGAGCGACCAGCAACGTGCCGGTCTGTGTGTTGCTTGTGGGGAATAATTATATTTTATAATAATTGTTTTTATATACTAAATATTAAGAAAGATATAAATTAGTTCGTGAAGCAGGCGGTAAGCGCTCTCACTTAAGGCTTTCGTAGGAACGGGTACAGTTCAGATTTTACTTTTTTTGTTGAAATTTTTCAATTTCGTATGTTGGTTTTGAGTTAAATTTGTGAATAATTTTTTTTTAAAGTTGAACTTAGGAGTTTCTAAAGAAACTTTTTTGCTTTTTGAAATAATTTCCGATCCTGTATGCTGGTTTTGAGCCAAATTTGAGTCAATTTTGAGAATTTTTGAATCGAAAGGCCTAAATTAGCATGTTTTTACATACACTGAAAAAAATAATTTTTGGATCCCAAGAAATGCATTTCTTTGATTCCATTTATTTAAGCCATGAAAACCGTTTACTTAATTGTACTGAATATTGTTTAAAAGCAACAAACTCATGCATTGATTCAAAGAAATCATTTCTTTGGGTGCTATTTCTTTAAAATAAAGAAATGTTTCTTGGATTCAGAATATGAGATAATTAACTCAAGGAATTGATATCTTTAAAACTAAGAACCTAGTTTTCTTGAATCTCGCTTTCGCATCCAAAGAAATAATTCTTTAGTTCAATGATTTTGAGCCTTTAAATTAAAAAACATTCTATTTTAAGTAAGTTATTCATTGATGCGGAAACAAATATTTTGGTTTCTTTGAATCAAAGAAATATTGAGATAAATGAAAACAATATTAATTAAGTGAAAGCGATATTTCTTTCATATAAGGGGATTGATACTGTTGTTTTAATGGAACATGTCATTAGTCGAATGAAGGAATTTGTTCACTAAAGAAATAATGTATTCACTTGGAAGATATGTTTCTTTTAATAAATAGAGTGAAGCGATTTATGCCCAATAAATATTTCTTTCAAGTGAAGAAATATATTTTTGAAATAAATTCATATACCATTCGGTCGAAAACATATTTTTGTAAAATTCATTATTTGTACGGAGTAGTTCAGAAGCATGCCGCCAGGTGCGCAGAGTTTATGGTTTCACAATAGAAATGGATTCTCCAGTCTTTAAGTTAGCCATACATTTTCACCATACATATAATCT
>CAKNWT010328697.1:0-10120 GCA_932066315.1 Andricus coriarius | reverse complement strand
GAAAGTTTGGAAGATTTTAATGCAATTCTTTTACATTTTGAACCACTTCAAAATTATAAGAAAATTGGATATCCATCTATCCGTTTGAATAATAATCTTATCCTGTGTAACTATCCATTTTAATCCTTCTGTATCCGTTTTTGTATATTACTATCCGTTTTTATACTTATACATTTCAATCCTTCATTTTTTATCCGCGACTCAATCCTTATCTATCCGACAACTACTTAAATTTAATCTCGTCACCTATCGCGGATTAAAAATTTATCAGTTTCAATCAATTCTTATCCTCTTTAATCCTTTCTCTAAAAAATTTATTCTCTTACCGTTCTAATACATGAATCTCTATCCGCAACCCTATCCTCGTCTATCCGAAAACCTACTTTTTCATTCCTTGATATCTATCACTGATAGAATACTAATCCGTTTCAATCATTACCTATTCTCTTCAATCCGTTCTCCATAAAACATATTGCTTATCCGTTCCAGTCCATAATTTTCTATCCGTCACCCTATCCTTGCATATCCGCGATCTACTTTGATTTTTCTGGTTATGTAACACGGATAGAATCTTAAACCGTGCCAATCATTACTTATTCTCTTTAATCTGTTCTCCACAATATAAAGAAGAAAAATTATGGACAGGAATTTAGTTTAACAGAGATAGAAAAACTTTGACTTGAATAGATACAGGGTAAGCTGAGACAGAGAATAGAGGATCGATAAAGATGGGCGTGCATTTAGATTGCAAAATAGATAGAAAATGATATACATGAGATAGGGAAGATGAGATTAGAAAAGATAGACGGGAATTTATATTGACAGAGAGATAGTAAGTATTGACGAGTATAGATAAAGGACAAGATAAGATAAAATAAGAGGGGGTTAAAAAAGATTGACGCAACTTTATATTGACAGAGATATAGAAAAAGATTGACGTAGATAGATGCAGGATAGGATGAGATAGAGAAGAGGGGATTGAAAAAGATACACCTAAATTTAGATTGAAAAATGGATAGAAAAAGATTGACGTTGATAGATGTATGATACAATGAGATAGAGAAGAGGAGTTTGTAAAAGATAGATGGAAATTTAGATTAATTCAGGGATATACGAATATTGACGTGGATAGATAAAGGATAGGATGAGATAGAGAAAAGAAGATTGGAAAAGAATGACATGAATTCATATCGAAAAATAGATAGAAAAAGATATACCTTGATAGATGTATGATACAATGAGATAGGGAAGAGGAGATTGAAAAGGATAGATGAAAATTTGGATTAATTCACAGATGGAATAATATTGACGTGGACAGATAAAGGATAGGATGAGATAGAGAAGAGTGTATTTTAAAAACATAGACGTGAATTCAGATTGAAAAAATAGATAGAAAAACATTGACGTTGATAAACGTAGAAGCGGATGAAGTAATGAAAAAGAGATTGAAAAAGATAGACGGGAATTTAGATTGACAGTGAGATAAAAAAAGATTGACGTGGATAGATAATGGATAGGATTAGATAGAAAAAACGGCGTTGAAAAAGATACACGTGAATTTATATTGACAAAGAGATAGAATGGAATACATTCTCTCTCTTTCTATCGTAAAGATTCAAAATTATTCAAAAAGATAGGATCTATGTCTTTTTAATTCCAGCAGGGTGACGCTAGGTGGCTGAGGGTAAACGTAGCCAACAAATGGAATCAGGCTTCGGGACTATAAGCAGAGGCCTGGCAAACCGTTTTCTTCCAAGTTCGACACAGTTGTCTACTGTGAGGTGTATAGAAGCATGGACGTCACCTTGTCTTGCTGATACGTGGTCAACGTCAAATTAATTTTTTAAATGAATTTTTTAATTTTTTAAAGGACTCCCCAATTTTGAGGGATAGAAAAAGATAAGAGTCCTCAGTCACGAAGGATAAAGAAAGGGATTGAAAAAGATTGGAATTCGTAATAGATAGATAGACTAAGGGATCGAAAAAGATAAAAGTCCTTGGTCACGTAGGATAGAGAAAAAGATAGAAAATTATTGAGATTAGGGATGAGAAAAGATAGCGTTTTAGGGATGCAAAGTGACCCATTGAGAGAGATAGACAAGTTCTATCTTTTCCTATCCCCAAATTTCTATCTTTTCCATCTTTTTACTACCAGCAGGGTGAACAAATCTGTACTTGCGTACATTGGGTGGTAAACGATATTCACTCATGCACAGGTGCACTTTCTCCGCTAGCCAACAAATGAAATCCTTTAAGTTAAAGGAATTCTTGTCAAAGTCAAAAGAAATCGATCATCAGTAAAACTACTTCCATTTTGCATTTAATGGATGAGTCTTTGAACAGTGAAACGATTCTATTGATGGACAAAAGAAATCGGCTTAATTTCAAAGGCCGCATTCTGAAAGGAACGTAATTTTACTGTTAATAGACTTTTTCTTAGAGTGATGCAACGCGGATAGAATCTTAAAACGTGCCAATCATTACTTATCCTCTTTAATCTGTTCCCCGTAAATATATATCCTATCCGTTCGAATCCATGATTTTCTATCCGTCACCGCATTCTTTTCTATCCGCGTACTACTTCGATTTTATCTAGTCACTTATCACGGATTGAAAAGGTATCAATCTACCTTTTAACCAGAAGAAACCTAAACTTCAAGTATATCTGGCTAAATTTTCGAAATAAGTGTTCCCAATAAAGTTTACAAAATTAAAACGATAAACATTAACCCTTGTTCGGCACACTTCCGTGGATCATATGCACCACAGTGACATTTTTAAAACTTAAATTATAAGAAAAGTAGATCAATAGAAACTTCAAGGACTATATAAGAACTCGTTTTATTTTCAAAATTAGTTCAATTAAAATATTACAGCATTAAAAAATCTATATTACTATAGCCACACCTGAATACATCAAAATGCAAATATAATGAAAGTAAAACATACAGATTAAGCAAAATTAACATCACTGCTCAATTTATGTACAATTTTAAAAAGAAGTTGTGAAATTAAACATTTGGAGCATCTGCAGACACAAATATGTAGGGATTGTAAATTCTACATAGATTTCTTAAGTCTATCGAGCTGACATAGTTGAATATTTCACACGCTATAAGAATAGGTATCTTCATTTCAAAAGTTTTGTTAAGAATTTCCAAACTCATCTCCAATAAGATTTTCTTGCTCACACCCCTCTTAATCTGATGCCTCAAATCGTCTGAATATAAAGGAAACAGTTTTCCGGAATCCAAACCTTCTATGGCTTCGATAATGTCTTCATTCCTAGCATAGGTTGTTAGTTGATCTTCATTTGCTCTCAAAATATGGAAACAGGTTACTCGACCACTGATCACCGTGTTCTTCATTTCTTTAATTTCCTCTTTACAACGTTGATAGAAACTTTGCGCATATGCACTATTTACCAGCCACAAATATTCTTTCACTTCCATGCCGGCACCATCTTTTCTGGCAATCGCTTGTGTCATAATTCGAGCCACTTTTCTGAACCTCTCACATTCCTGTCTAAACTCAGCGAAATCCTTGTTTGGAAAAAGATCATCAAACCTTCTCGGATACATAAGAATCTGTCTTTTATTATCAGAGCTATCCAAATTAAAAATCTCTGATTCAACTTCCTTGGCGTTAGGTACAAATTGTACTGTTAGACGATGAAACATTTCACAGAGGATTTTTCTCAACTCTTTTAAACCTTCTTCAAACTCGATGTCATAATTTATTAGCAGCTTCACTCCTGCAAAATATCCTAATCTAACAGCAGTCATAAAAGGAGAACTCTTTTCAGCAAGACAAGACTCTGGGTTAGTCAAAGGAGAACCATGCTCTAAAATAAGTTCAAACATTGTAATGATCTCTTTATTGTCCTGGATGTCTTCTGTGTTCCCCTTTTTTATTTCTTTCACACGATCTGTCATTGCGCAGCCAATCAAAAGCTTAATGGGTAAATAATTACCTACGATTTCAGTTAAATCAGCTCCGCACTCTACTAAGAACTTGATTGTTTTTGTATCCAATCTTTTAAGAATGGCAGAATGGAGTAAGGGCCAATGACCTTTATTTTTTTCTTTAAGACACGCCCCTTTCTTTAAAAGCAGTTTACACATATCTATATCGTTGTTTTCTATAGCATGAAAGAGAGCCGTATATCCACACGAACAGTGGAGAGGAAAATCATCTTTAACACAGTGATTAACAGATGCTCCGTTTTTTAAAAAGAACTCAACTATTTCAAGACTTTTAAATGAAACAGCATATTGCAACGGCGTGTGTCCGAATTGCAAGAATGAGCTGGATGCGAGTTTTAAGGGATCCATGTACTTAAAAAGTAGTTCAACAATTCTTAAATTTCGAGTTTTAATGGCCAGGAAGAATGGCTGTGCATGACCAGCCTCCACATCCACACCAGCTTCCAAAAGACACGCAACCGTTTCTTCATTTTTCACAACTATTGCAACGGAGAGGGCTGTATTATTACGGAGACATTTTGCGTTTACATCAGCCCCATGTTTCAAAAGCAACTTGACAATTGACGCATTGCCTGTTGTAGCGGCACAATGAATTAGTGTAAATCCGTTTATGGAAGAAAAAATAATCATGCCGCAATTCAACAGCTCTTCCAGATATGATTTCTCCTCTCCTCTTGTTTCATGCATGCTTAGCAATTTTGTGTGTATGTCAGCCCCACTATTTAAGAGCAATTCGACGATATCTTCGTGTCCACGGAGAACAGCGTGAAGGAGTGGAGAGAAAAATGGATCATCAGTATCGCCTTTTTTCCCCTTCGGATTTACATTTCCACCACAATCAAGAAGAAGTTTGACGATGTCCTTGTGGCCTCCTTGAGCTGCAGCATGTAGAGGTGTTAGGTAATCCTTGAAATAGACATTTGGGTCGACTCCTAGGTCCAAAAACATTTGAACGACTTCAACATGACCATGAAATGCTGCTAGATACATGGCAATGTAACCTTCCAGCCAATCTTCTTTGTTATTCGCAGAAGTTGATTTATGATCACCAGCGACTTGATTATGTGTTAAGAGAAGTTCTATTATTTTTTTATTACCTGCTCTAGCAGCAGTGTAGAGTGGTGTGAAGCCATCCTTGGAAACATGATCGTCATACACTCCTTTCTCTAGAAGGAGAGAGACTATGTCTTCGTGATTGTTTCTGACGGCTAAATGGAGGGGTGTCAATTCACTTTGAGATTCCGGTAAGTTTATTGATGATATTTCAAATTCTCTATTTAAAATTGCATTAATAATGGAAAACGATCCATTAATGGCTGCATAATGTAATGGACTGCGAGAAAATTCATCTATTGTAGGTTTTACACCATATTCCAAAAGGAGTTTGACGATTACTTCATTTTTATTATGAGCAGCAAGGTGCATGAGTGAAAACCCATTTGGAATCTGTACCCGTCCAGATAAGAAAAACTCATTAGCACCTATTAAAAGAGGCTTTTTCACAGTAGTGGGATCTGCACCACTTTTCAACAGAAGTTTTACAATATCCGTCTTGTCTGCGGCCACAGCATGAAAGAGTGGCGAAAGTCCATGTGAGCAGAGAACATTAACAGGATCCCCATTCTCGATAATTTTGGAAACAACATATTTGTTGCAGATTTCTGGGTTTTCATTTGTCAATGTTTGACAAAGCAAATCGTGGACAGGACGCTCTGATGGTAAAGTGTGACCATCAAAAGTTTTTGAAAGTTCACTGGCCTTTTCCACATCATCTCTTGCGATTGCGGAAGAAAATTCCTTTTTAAGTTCGCTTAGAGACATTTTCGGTTGATATCTGAAAAAAGTAAAGCGTTACAGATTGATTTAATTCCCGAGCTACATTGATTCTGAAAGGGTTCAACCTATCGCATTTCCTATCATCAAAAATATAACATGTTTTTGGATTTGGCTAATGAAAAAAAGTCTTATTACACTTGTCAAATCTCCAGGTTTTGCGACCTTAAGAGCCCGAAAATCAGGTTTTCGCGAATGTGTCTGACTGTGTTAGTGCAAAATAAGGAACAAATATTACAGTGATCATGATAAATAGCATTTGTACTTGATTTTGCAATATCTGTGAATAAGCGATCCCAGGCCGAGGTAAAGAAATAAATGTAATAAACATTTAATATCATAGTGTTGAACATAATGTAAAAAAATCCGCATTGCGGAGAAAATCGAGTGCGAAGCACGAGATACGTGATGAGAATGTGTTCGTTAAAGCCGATTGAGCTTTAACAAAAGAGAATTCACAATCGCCAAAATACAGTTGTTGATGGTTAGACCCTTAATTTTAAAGGTCTATGCACAAATGTTTAGGAAGTACAAAGACTGAGCGCGTAGAGCGAGGTAAAACGTATGTTGGGTAACTACGACAGCGCCACCAATTTGGAACTATTGAGAAGAAATTTGAATTTCAATTCAATATTAACAAAAAATCTTACAGTAAATAAATTATTTTAAACCGTAGTATAACATTTTTCATTAAAATGATATGATATGGCAACCTTATTTTTTGATAAGTACCAAGATGACATTTTAAATATATTATGCCATACATCACGTGCAATAGTAAAATATTGTAAAAAACCTGAAAATATTTAAAATATGAATATTGAGCAAACAAAGGTCATAGTGTCACAAACTTATTTTTGATAAGTATCTAGGTGATTTTTCAATTTGAAAAATATGTACAGCTCATTAGCAACCTTATTTTTCAATAAGTACCAGGATGACATTTTTTAGAAAAATATTCTAACATACATCACGTATAAATGTAAAAAATGGTTAACAACTAAAAATATGTAAATTATGAATATTAAGGAAAATAGATCATAGTGCCCAGATCTAATATTTTTGGGTGATTCTAAACCAATCTATTTAGATTATTACATTTTCCAAATAGGAAAAGAAACAATCCAAACATTTTTAATTTATTTCTAAAATTGCTAATATTTAATGCATTCTCTTTACAAAAAATTAAATAACAAGATTTCTTTCAAGAAATTGAGCTAAAATTATTTAGACTCAATTAAAAGCATTCTGAAAATATTCATAAGCAAACCCTGCAGATTGGAACGAATCATGAGATTAGTGTCTATTTTATATGAATTTTTAACAGAAGAGTTGAATTTCCAATCAATAAAAATTTTTCAATAAACAATTTCTACCAAAATCATTGTATTTTCGATAAAAAAAAAACTAAACTTATCGATCTTCTATCAAAAAAATTAATTTTCAACCAAATAGTTGAATTTTCGACCCATAAGATGAATTTTCTACCAAAAAAAGACATATTTTTAACAAAATGGATGATTTTTTAACTAAAAGCGATACATTTTCAACAAAAAATATACTACTTTAGTTTTAAGTTTGAGAAATAAATTTGTAACCAACTGAAATAAATTAAAAAAATATATAGTTACATTTTCAACCGAACAGATGAATTTTTGAACAAAAAGATTACATTTTTATTTAAAAAGATTGAATTTTGACGAAAAATTGAAAGGTTACATTTTTAGTTGAAAAAAAAACTAATTTTCAACCAAAGAAATGCAATTTCAACCAAAAAGCTTAAGTTTCTACCACAAAAGAATAATTTCTAATAAAATACATGAATTTTGAACCAAATATTTTAATTTTTAATAGAATTTTTAACCAGAAAGGTTATATTGCTACCAAAAAAAAATAGTTCAATTTTAAGTTAGAGAAATAAGTTTTTAACTATGAATAAAATAAATGTTCAGCGAAATAGTGAAATTTTTAACCAAACAGATGAATTTTCAACGAAAAAGATTTAATGTCTAGCGACAAAAAAAATTTTATATAAAAATGGAATAGATGAATTTTTAGTTAAAACAATTAAGTTTCAAAGAAAAAGATAAAATTTCAATCAAACAATTAAATTTTAACTAAAAAGATTAATTTTCTACCAAAAAAAAATAATAATAATTTTTAACAAAATACATGAATTTTCAACCAGAAAAAGAAAAATTTTCAACAAAATAGATGAAGTTTCAACCCAAAAAAATAAATTTTTAATAAAAAATATAATAGTTTATTTTTTAGTTAGAGAAATAAGTTTTTAAGCGAATAAAATAACTTTTCAACGAAATAGTTCAATTTTCAACCAAACAAATGAATTTTTTACCAAAAAGATTAAATGTCTACAAAAAAAATTTCGACAAACAATTTAATTAAATTTTAGTCAAGATAATTAATTTTCAATGAAAAACTAATTGAAAAAAAAAATAATAATTGCTAACAAACTACATGAATGGTTCAACAAAATACATAAATTTTCAAAAAAATAGTTGAATTTTAAACTAAAAAAGTTTGATGTTCAAACAAACATAATATAGATATGGATTAATTTTAGACCAAAAAAGATTAATTTTTAATAAAATACATGAATTTGCAAATAAGTGTTCCACCAAACGTGGAATAGTTAAATTTACAGTTAAAAAAAATAATTAACAAAAGAGTTAAATTTTGAATAAAAAAAAATCAACTAAAATGAGGAATCATCAACTACAAACATGCATTTTTAACAAAGTAGTTCCACTCAGTAGATTTTTTTCTCAAGAAATGGTAATTAGTGCGTACATGGCGCGCACAATATTCTAGTATTTTTAGATTTTCGTAAAATATTTGAAATCCTTGAAATCTTTGTGAAATTTTCGGAATCTTCTAAAATGTTTTGAAATCATTTCAAATCTTCGAAATCTTTGAAATCCGTTTGTACTATAACCCTTTTTCGAATATTTGAATAAGTTTTAAAAGCTTTGTGTAATGGTTGTGAAATATTTCAAATCTGGTGTACACGCCTTTTTTAAATATTTGTGAAATGCTCAAAATCCTTTGAAATATTTTAAAATCTTCACATTAGAAAAGATTTTGGAAGGCGATGTTATTTGTCTGAGTGATATAATTTATAAATATAATGTTAGAGATGGTAAAAATGGCATACTTCAGGAGTGATGCCAATGTGGGCGAATTTTGCTACTGCGCTTGCGTTCGGGCCGACCACTGGTTGGCCGTAGTTGGCGCGCAATCAAAAATTGGAATTAAAATGAATTCTTATGAGAATACATAAAAAATATTAAAAAGATTATAACAAATTATTTTGAATTACTTTTTCAACCAATGTCTTCTGAAATTAAATGTTTTGTGAAATATAAGTTAAATTCTTCGGAAGTCAAAGAAAACAAACGGTTATTTAATAAATATGTTTTATAGATTTTTTTTGTCTAAAATCAGTAGTTTTACAATTTATATACACTCGTGTGCATTTTTCATTAAATATTTATGTAAATTACAAGAATTGTTTTCAATTCCAATTTTGAATCGCGCGCCAACTGCGGCCAACCAGTGCGCGACCAGAACGCATGCGCAGTAGCAAAAGGCGCCCACATTAGCATCACTGTACTTCAGACGAAAAAGAATTCATTTGTTGGATCCTTTATTCCAATTCGACGTTTCGAAAACGAATAGTTTTCCTCACCAGGATAATTAAAAAGAGAAGTCTATACATGCTCATCAGTATAAAAAAAGTTCCAAATTCTTCTTTTCTCATCAGTATAAAAAAAAGTTCCAAATTCTCCTCTTCCCATTGTTCTTTAGGTTATCTTCCTTTTAAGTTACAGTTTTGTTTATATTATCAACTCAAAGTTGATGTTTAAATTTCAATATTATGTTCAAATTGTAATTAACATTAATAGTTTTATGAAAAGCATTGTAAAAAAAGGGGAAACAAAACTGTCGTTTAGCAAAACGACAGTTTTTTCTCGTCTCGTACGGCCATTCGTGAAATTTGTACCGCAATTTCGGTACGCAGCCACAGTCTAAATTGTAACATATTACATAAAATTGTGCACTAATTTGAGTGTATATTTAACTTACCGAAAACTTATATATAAACCAGATAAAAAGCTTTATTTAGTATATTTTATCATTGTCGGCTTGCACAGAAACAATATGATCAACACAAAAACAGCTGATCGCCAATGATGCCAATGTTGGCCACTTGTGCTACTGCGCTTGCGTTCGGGCCGCGCACTGGTTGGCCGCAGTTGGCGCGCAATTCAAAACTGGAA
>CAKNWT010328688.1:0-15592 GCA_932066315.1 Andricus coriarius | reverse complement strand
CTAAAATTAGGAGCTAGGTAAAATGTCGAACATTTTACCTAGCTAGCTAGGAGGGTACCTCCTAGCTTGCTAGGAGGGTACTGAGAGGTTGGCTTTCTGAAGCCTATTCTAGACGGTCATGGAGGGGGGTAAAGGGGCCGCTCCCGACTGAGAGACGGGTGTACCCGTTGAGGGTTAGTTATGTGAGACCTGCCGTAGTTTTTCCACTTTGATGTGGAATCGAAAATTTTTCCCGGATGAGAGATGCCACTAGGTAGAGACTTGCCGCTAGGTAGAGATGCCGGAGTTGTGACATGCCGCAGATGAGATATGCCGCAGATGTGACACGCCGGAGATGTGACATCCCGCAGGTGAGACATTCCCTAGGTGTGACTTGCCACAGAGAGACTTACCGTATCTGAGATTATATGTACCCAAATGGTCCGGCATTATCAAGGACGATGGGATGAACACATGATGGCAGATTTTTGATGGAGGTTAAAAAGAGGTGTTGCAAGTACAAGAAACAGACGCAAAGGAAATCCACTCCGAGGTACTGCCGAAAACTTTTTTATGTCAGATATGATATCAGCAGGTAAAAATACGGAATGACATCAACTTTTCCGTACATACACAAAAGGTCCGTTAAGCCTCAAGTTTTGCTCATTAACGCACGTTTTCCCCTAGTCAAGGGATATTCAAAGATACTTTACAAAAATTCTAAAATCAGGCTTAAATTGAGCGACCACAAAGACGTACAAACGACGTTGTTCTATTTATTTTTTCATGGACAAATGTAACTTCAACTGAGCCTGAAACTTCCAAAATTTCACACATTTTATCTACGCTAGGGGAAAATTCTAGGGTCCAGTGAAAATTCTAAGACCGGAGACGGACTCAGCGGCTCAAAATCCATAAGGATATAGCCTTGTCACATGTGAAGCTCAGAACACCTGTTTTTTCTGCGCCTGTGTAATGTCCCTCTTCTTCCCCTTTGTGCATAATATACGACTTAGCTTACAACAAGGAAATTACTTTTTAGCTATACAATTTAATTTTTAACCTAGTAGTTAAATGTTTAACCTACACAGAAGATTTTATTTGAGGATAATAGAATTATCGAACTAAAAAACGCAATTTGGAACAAGAAGATCATTTTTAACCAATGAAGATGCAGTTTCGGCCTGATAGTAGAATATAACAAAATTGAATGTTTTATTTCTAACAAAAAAGTTGGTCTTACGAACAAAGAGTTGAATTTTCAATAAGGGAGGAAAATTTTTTAACGAAGTGATTCATTTTCTCCACCAAATGGCTGCATATTATACCAAAAATGAGAATAAAGTATCAAACTTTTTTTGAAGTTCATTCAACAAGAAAAACTAATCCTCTATTTTTTTTCGCAGATCAAAGTTCGCAGTCTATCAGAGGTTGCCTTGACACTCCCCGCCCGGTTCTCTATCGCTCTTCTCCTTCTCGTGATGAACTTCAGGCTCCTGAGGAGCATCGTCTTCATGCCGACAACAGGTCGTCTCGTGAGTGGCCGCCTTCAACTAAAGTACTTGGATATACACTTGCACAACTTGGATACATTCGGCTTATTCCCCGCAAAAATCAGCATCTACGATTCGAATTTCGAAGATACATTTTTCCTGCTGGCTATCCAATTAGATTGCGCGCAGGATACAATAAATATATTCCCGTGCCAAACCAAGAACATATTGTATTATCAGCATCCAATGGTGACATTTTTGCTATATTAGAGCATAGCGGGATTCTTCGTGGAATATATTCGACAAATAGCGCTCGTACGAGAATAAAGATAAATATGATAAGCGGCAAAGTTGATAATTTGACCCGAGATGAAATGCGATATTGTCCAGTAGGCGAACCTCATCCAATCTACCCTCACAGTTTTATTAAAGCTCTAGCAAATGAAGATTCACTACAGTCCGAATCGAATCCTAATAGCGAACGTCACCCTGGTTTTGCTGCCTCTGACAGACAAAATTCACCTGGCCGGACTTCTCCCCAGGAGCACCCCATTCATGCCGAAGCCAGGTCGCCTCCTGGGTGGCCGCCTTCACCAATAGTACTTGGATATGCACTTGGACTTCTTGGATACATTCGGCTTATTCCCCGCACAAATCGGAACCTACAATTCGAATTTCGAAGATACGTTTTTCCTGCTGGTAAACCAATTAGGTTGAGAATACAAGTAAGGTATATTCCCCTGTCAAACCAAGAACATATTGTAGTATCAGCATACAATGGTGACATTTTTGCAATATTAGAGCATAGCGGGATTCTTCGTGCAATATATACGTCAAGTAAAGCTAGATTGAGAGTTAAACTAAACTTGATCAGCGGAACAGTTGATAATTTGACCCCAGATGAAATTCGAGATTGTCCAGTAGGCGAACGTCACCCAATCTTCCCCCAGTGTTTTAATAAAGCTTATGCAAATTACGATTCACTACAGTCCCAATCGAATCCTAATAGCGAACGTATCCCTGGCTCTTCTTCTTCTGACAGACAACATTCAACTGAACGTACTTTCCCTCAGGAACCTCCTCTGCCTGCCAGGTCCAGGACCTATCCCGGAAAACCTCATTCTGTTCAACTGCTTGGTTGTGCAATCGAACAACTTGGCTATCTTCGGCTCATTCCTTACACAAACCAGAACCAGCGATTTGAATTTCGAAGATACGTTTTTCCGCCCTATGAACCAATTCGAATGCGAATAGATCATACGAACTATCTGCTTGGGCCAAACCAAGAATATATTGTATTATCAACATCCAATGGTGACGTTTTTGCAATATTGGATTATATTGGGACTCTTCATGGAATATATAAGGCAGATGAAAATAATTCGCGAATAAAAATAAATATAATAAGCGGCGCAGTTGATGATTTGACCCTAGATGAAATAAGGTGTTGTCCAATAGAAAAAAATTCCCCAATATTCCCAAACAGTTTTTTTAAAGCTTTTGCAAATCATGATTCACTAGAGTCAAAATGGAGTTCCAATGAAAAACGCTATCCTGGTTCTTCTTCTTGTGTCCGATATAATGCACCTGCCCGGACTTCTCCTCAGTAGCCTCCTCTGCATACTTCCACACCTTTTCACGAAACTTTTTGCTGATTGTGATTCAATGCAGGCTGTGTATAATTAAGTCAATGAAAAAATTGTAAAATGAAACATAATAACCCTTGTAGCCTGAATTAGAATTAAATTAAAACATCAAAACATCATTGTATATTTTTCGTCGGATTTTCATTTAAATTGCTATTTTTGAAAATTTTATGTCAATGTAAATAAGTAACTTTTACGTGAGACATTATAATTTTTAATAATAAAAACCTGTGAATGAGCTCTAATTACTATAATTTACCGAAGTTTCTAGCTGTAAAATTAATTTGAGTAATTTTTCAATTTTGTGGGATCGTGATTGCCATCTTATTAATTCAAGGTGTTTTCTTTTTCGGCGGCCCTGTCACAAATGACTGTAATAAAGTGTCTCAAAGACACATTTGAGTCCTTTCATTCAATATTTTCGAATTGTAATTTTAATTTTATTGACTAATAATTATTGTTCCTAATTAAGTTTATTTATATCAGTAGTCAAATCAGCTGTCCAGATAAATAGATTGCTCTCGTAGGAAGGATGGTGTTACATGAGAAAATTCACCTATCATGACGGTACGTAACAAACCGTCCCTGGACATTTTTGTTATTGTCCTTGATAACCTTTTAACCCCTTCAGAACTCGCAGTTTCGGCACTCGACGCCCAAGCAGTGTGACATATGAGACCGCTTGTGATTAAATTCAGTGAAGTGAAGAACGTCCGAGACTCTCTCGACACCCGGAAGTCAAGACACGCCCGACTCAAAGCCCGATGTCAGCCAGTTTAGTCGGGCGTACCTCAAAGAAAAACTTAGGCGTTAAAGAACAATAAAGAAAAAACCTTTCCGCATATAGAAAAATTATAGAGAAAGTAAAAAAAATGTTGACCTTGAAAATCTGTGTCGAAGATGGCATATTTGGCAAAAAACATCGTTTATTGAATACTAAAAACTCTTAGATTTTACATTTTATAAGCTATATATGTTTCTATATAGATTTTTGCATGCCTAATCCGAATCCGATATGTAAATCGTTGTAAGATGAAATCCAAAATGGCGGAGACAATATCGCAGACTAAAATTGTAAAACGAAACCGATTTGACTAAAATTTGCTGGAAGTTGAGTCTTCAGGTCGCTGATTATAAATCCAAGGTCAAAATATAAAAATTCAAAATGGCGGATCCAATATGGCGGACAAGAATTGTAAAAGGAACCCGATTTGACTAAAATTTGCTACAAGGATGTTTTTCGTGTCGCTGATTTCAAATTTAGGCTCAAAATTCACAAATTTAAAATATCGGATGCAATATGGCGAAGAACATTGTAAAAGAAAATCGATTTAACTAAAGAATGCTAATCTGTTTTTTTTTGGGTCGCTGATTTCAAATACAGGGTCAAAATTAAAAAATTAAAAATGGCTTTTCCAAGGTGGCGGACCATAATTACAGAACAAAATTTATTTGACATAAAATAGCCTATCGGTGGGTTTGCAGGTGGCTGAGTTTCGTTTTACAATTTTAGTCTGCCATATTGACTCCGCCATTTTGGATTTTATCTTACAACGATTTACATATCAGATTCGGATTGAGCATGTAAAAATCGATATAAAAACATGTATAGCGCATAAAATGTAAAATCTAAGCCTTTTTAGTATTCAATGAAAGATTGTTTTGCCAAATATGCCATCCTCGACACAGATTATCAAGGTCAAATTTTTTTTTCTGACTTTCTCTATAAGTTTTCTATATTCGGAAAGGTTTTTTCTTTAATTAAAAAAAAATATACCTCAAGGTTATTCAGATCCAAAGTTCTACGATTTTGAGACCAAATTTCAAAAAAGGTCCACTGTGTGACGTGGTGCAAACGCGGGCGTCTCGGGCGGCCATTTTGAATTGTATCGGGTCTCTCTGGTAATCGTTCTGCCATTTCTGTCCGAATTTCGATTAGGTCAAAATGATTTCTTTTTATTGTAGAGTAGGTTCTTAGTGTTAAACTTTGAATCAATAAACATTGTTGTGTTTTTAAAATTAAAGAAACATCTTTGATGACCGTCACTCTCAAATTAAAAGTCTCTCACGCTCGTGTGATCCCACCCCTCGTCCTGTCTTGTATTAAGGAAAAGTGTGTGCTAGTCGGCCTGTAAATCGCGACAGGGCCGGAGCCAGCAGGGCTCGGATAGGGAAATCAATCTGGCGCCTGAATAAAATAAACAACAAGCTTTGTGGTTTGTTCGTGAAACTCACGAACTCGGTTTACTCCGGTATTGTGTTGCAGTTTACAGGTAAGTGGCAGCCATTTTTGTGTAGTCTGGTTTTTCATCCTGGGCCACCCCCGGCCAGGTCTTGATTAACAGTTTGGTACACTGTAAAGTTGGAAAAACCGATTATAAAATGACGCCCAACATAGAGGGATGTCACATGGTGACACGAACGGAGTGCGAGAGAAGAGGGTATCTGAAAGTGACGGTAGAGAGACAGAAAGGACCGACTAGGAATATAATATTCAGATCACCCCTGTCAAAGGCCCAAATAGGAATTTGAAATAGCAAACTTTTCAGTAGTTTAGGAAATTTTTGAAAGGATTCCGGATAATTAGAAAATTTGAGAATTACACGATAATTTTCGAGATTTTTTTTTCTGTTTTTGAGTAATTTTTATATATTCCGGATATAATCGAAATTATCGTTAGCGCAACACAGACTACCGGCGAGGCCAAACCGGAAGGGCTGACAGAAGACCAGGATAGGATAGGCGATAATGGCTCAGTGACCGATTTGGGCTAAGGATGTAACGGGAGAGGTCCTTAGGCCAATTATAAGAGGGTTAAAGTTTAATACGAGCGGGTGGATAAGGTACTACGGCAGCGAATGAGGCGGTACTTGGCGCGTCAGGAGGGTAACCAGGCGCTACCCTGGTACCCAGAGGAGGACGATCCCCAGGAGGTGGTAGCACGGAACGTGGGGACCGGCGATCATATAACGGGGCCCCCAGATGGTACAAGACAATGAATCAGGTTTCACCGACGTTTAACTATGTTAGAAACGGCCCTCCATGGGCACCGACATTGGACAGGGGTGAGGGGGAGACCAAGCCTTGACGGGTGCACTGTCAGCAACCTACACCCCATCTCCCAGCAGACATGTGGAGTGGAAATGAAGGGGCAGTGGCACCACCTTCTCATGCGGAAACATTAGTTGGGGCGAACGCGAGAGGCACTAAGGACTGGGACCCTCGTTTCGCGAAAGTCAATAATAGGCCACGCGGGGCCACGGATAGGACCAGCGCGACAGACGAACGAACAGACACGTCCCCAAATTTCGCTCATTTAGTTCCCGGGGCAAGCGCAGTGCCTTAACAGTACAAAGGGGCAATCAGGAGGTCGAAGAGCCCCGAAAGGGCTCAAGGCTTGGCAAGGCTTGGCAAGGCATGACTGGGATTACTAAGCCTTGATACCGTAAGGCCGTAGTGTGACGACACTCTGGGCCAGTTTGCAGCCGATTTTTACCATTGCGGTAATTAGAGACACAGGCCAGAGGAATGACTGGTACAGCCGGAAGCGGGAAGTTCCGCTTAAGCTCAAGACACAGCATCACGAAACCGAAGACTGGCGCTGGACCGCAGAACCAGAGGGTTATCGGTACCCAGAATATTACTCGGAACCTCACCCGCGAGAACTCGCTCCGACTGACCACCGCGAAGACAGACTATGAGAACGTGAAAGTTTTCGAACGTATCGGACCACACATCACTTTCCCTCCTCGAGCCTTTTCCCCCAAACAAACCCGAACTTAGAGAGGGAGGAAGAGGTCCAGCAACAGCGGTTGCAGCGATCTAGGGGCCGGTCTAAAAATTACGATAGGTACGAACCTTGAGACTTTTTCGAGCCAAGAGAGAACAAGTATAGGCCGAAGCTACAGGTTATGGGGGCGTGAGCACGCACACTGATACCAAAGAGCGATTTTTAGTCAGACAAAGGATAGTGTCCGACCGAAAAGGGACAAAATGCGCCATATCGAGAGCCATGGCGGCAGATTAGAGGGCGGAGTCGCACCTTGCAGGACAGGTACTCCCACGGTTGAGAGAAAAGACCGGTGTGCGAGGGCTACGCGCCAAAAGACGCGCTTGGGCCAAGAGCTCGGCGTATATTTTTGTACCGGGAACCACCACGAATCACTGGTATGTTCAGGAATGGGGGCGAGGTCCCAAACGACCCCTCAGCAAACCAAGAGACGCGTCAAGAATCATGGAAGGGGGCAGAGCCGCCTCTTTCCTGACGGACTAGGTGTTGTTAGTTTCGATGCCCCTTCTTTTAGAAGATAGTGCGTGGCACTGGTCCTGTCAGAACAGATTAGGATGAAACACATGGAATCAGAGCAATCGGTATTTTTAAGCCCGCTTTAAGAATGATATCTACCACGAAGGGTTAGAAAAGCAGATCCTCTTACGCAGGCAGCGCCAAGATGAACCGGCGGTAGACTACCTGACCTGCATGTATGAGCATTACGAGCTATCGGCCAGGCCAATGGATTTTAAGGTCCAAAGGCACAGGGTATACGCAAACCAGAGATCCGACTTTCGAAGGGCCATCAGACGTTACGAATTTACAGACTACAACGGTCTGGCGGTCCTCACAGCGGAATATAATCGCCTAATATAGCCCCTCTGTTTCCCGAGAAGTTCCTTATCCCAGAATATGCGTATAAAGGCAAAGGGCACAGCTCAAAAAGAGCAGTTCTGTCGCCAATGCGGTCCCGACTTCAGCTGATATCGACACTTTACCAGAAGGTAGTATCTCGGTACCAGAAGGGCTCGGCAAGCAGGGTCGTCCACCTTTGGTAAACAAGGGTATGATTCCGAAGTAGAGTGCTTGAATTGCCGACAGAAATTTCACTTCCAGATCGGTTGTACGAAAAACCGAAGGCGCAATTATTGTTGTTGATGCGGCATAGGGGAAGTGACCACTAAAGAGTGCGAAATGTCTAAAAAGTGTCCCGGAAACAAAAAAAGGGAAATGCGTAATGGTCAGCCCTCTTCCCTCCAGTCCCGGATTGACCCCACAGGACGATAGGCAAAAACCGGCACAGAATATGTCCGAGCCGACGGAACCAGCAGTAGTGGGGATATATCAGGAGGCAAATCTTGTTCCCACAGATACTCAGTCATTCCCGGCAAACAAGATTCCGATAATCCGTACAGTAGAAACGGAACACACCATTGTTCTTCGTACAAGAATGGGGTTAATGGAAAAGCAGAACCCCTGGTAAAAGAATCAGGTGATACTGGTCCTGCTAAAGACGAAAGAGCCACCGACTACCCGAATTAGTAACACCCCTAAAGTCCGTGCTTTAATCGATGGCGGTGCATCCCGTACAGTCATTGAAGATATTGGTTTGGTAATAACCGACCAAGCAATCATGATTGCCGACGGTACTGTCAGCCAGGTCCAGGCCACGTATTATCGCCCTAGTGAAATTGATCGTGTTTCGCGAATGATGAAAATCCATGTTGTCCCGCGCATGGGATAAAAAGTAATCTTGAGTGTTGACTTCATTTATACATCCGAATCGTGCACGATGAGAACAAACGGGCTTGGTACGTGTTGCGGCATCAGAAAAATATCAGCCGAGGTACGACAAGAGCTGGACACGCTAGTTTCCGGGATGATTAAGCCCCCTTTTGAGGTACTGCCAGCAACCGATCGCATAACTCATAGCGTGGACGTCGGGAGACACCCAGCGATAAAGCAGAGGTATTATCGGGTGTCCCCGAAGGTGTTGAAAGACATGCAAGATGAGGTGACACGAATGTTAGCCGAGGTAATAGTAGAGCCGTCGAAAAGCTTGTGGTCCAGTCCCACAGTAATGGCCTAAAAGGCTGACGGGACATGTAGATTTGGTGTGGACTACCGTAAGCTCAACAAGGTAGCTAAAAAGGATGCGTATTCTTCGCAAAAAATGGACATGATCGTTAAGCATCTTCGAGCAGCGAAGTACATAACGACGTCGGATCTAAAGTGGGGCGAATCCCGATGGTCGAAGATGGTAGGGAGTACACAGCGTTTACAGTCCCTGGAATGGGGCTTTTTCAGTTCTATGCGTACCTCGATGACATAGCCATTGTGTACGAGTCGTTCAAGGGCCACCAGGAATGGGCAGCTCGAGTGATAGACGGCTTACAGGATTGCAGACTGACCATTAACCCAAAGAAATGCAAATTCGGGAGACTGACCGTACGTTATCTCGGATTCGTAGTAAATCAAAAGGGTTTGCAGGACGATCCGGACAAGGTCGAGCCTCTTTTCTTCTACCCAGCCACAGCGACAATAAAGCAACTGAGACGGTTCTTGGGAATGGCGTCGTGGTACCGTTGTTTTGTATTCGACTTTGTGACTGTCGCGGAACCACGGAATAAACTGCTGAGAAAGAACGTCTCATGGGAATGGGGAACCGAACAGAAAAGCGCGTTCGCTAAGCACAGAGAGCAAATGCCGACAGCAACGATTCAAACCTATCCCGACTTTGAGATCCCATTTGTGCTCTAGACCGACGCGAGCGATTTTGGCCTCATAGCAATCTTAAGGCAGATGCAAGACGGCATTGAGAGAGCTATTGCTCTTGCGAGTAGGATGGTGACAGACGCGGATAGAAAGTACTCGGTCATGGAGGAGGAATTTTTAGCCGTGATTTGGTCAGTTAGGAAATGTCGCCACAGTAATCACCAAAAACAGTTCGTTGTCATGTCAATATACCCTTCACAATGCAACCGGTCGATTGGGACGATGGGCACCTCGAATAAGATTTTGAGGTGGTGCACCGGGAATGAGCGTTCCGCCATGTGCCAGACGCTCTTTCTTGGATGTATGAGGAGAAAGTAGCAACCACTATAGCTGACATGAAGCTATTGGAGGACGAATGGTGTCGTAGACGATTGCGCGAGGTGGAAGGAACCCCTAAAAAATTCCATGTGTGGAAAAACGTGGACGGAATGCTGTATCAGTACCGTACGAATCCGTTGATAGATCCGGTAATCAAATACCTAGAGGCAAGAAAGATGGTCGTTCCAGCCGAGAGAAGACAGGAAGTCTTCGACGAGGGGCACAACGATCCACAAGCCGCACATCGGGGAATTGACCAGGCATAACGAAGAGCTTCGGTTCAGTAATACTGGCCAGGAATATATCGCGATATTTCTTTGTGGGTACGTTCATGCGACACCTGTCAGCGAAACAAGGCTGATTAGATACCTGAAGCGGGTCTAAAGGTGCCGCAGGGTAGTATAGGAACCTTGGGCCGTAGTGGGCACTGACGTGATGGGTCTTTGGCTAAAAACAGCGTTGGGATTCGAATACCTGGTAGTTTTCGAAGACCTCTATACTAAATGTGTGGAATTGTCGCTCATGAGAGGATCCAATGCCGAGAAAATCATCAAAGCTTTTGAGGAACATATTCTGAACCAATAAGGGGCACCAGGGGTGTTCGTGTCGAACAACGGCACATAATGCGTTAAGGAATCGTTGCAAGGGTTGGTAGAGACTTACGGAATCCGACATTCCTTCTCTCCAGTATATCACCCACTGGCGGACCCTGCGGAGCGAGTGAATCCAGTCCTCAAAACAATGATCTCAGCATATGTAGCTCGGGACCATCGTCAGTGGGAGATGAACCTTAAGGATTTTAGATTCGCTGGCAACACGGCCGTGCACAGTACTACGGGTGTGGTACTGTGCACTAAGAATGGTCAAGTTAAAGGAGCTCCAGGACTTGGACTCCTTACACCATGAAAATCCGTTCGCTCGCCAGGAGGTAAGCTACGATAAAAGGCGGCAACACGCGGTGTTTGAAGAGGGGGACGGGGTCATGCGTAAAGCGAGGTAACATCCTCAGCCCTAAAAGGGGTAACGAGAGCATTTGGGGGTAAAAATTGGAGACCCTACGTCATATTCCGTGTACTAAGACCGACAGTATACGAGTTGAGGCGGAGGACGGACAATTTTGATGACAATTGATGATCGACCGCCTAAAGAGAGGGGGACCCAAAAAGGGTATTCAAAAATAGCTAAGACAAACGACAAAGCACGCGACATGGAATTTCCCTTACCCACAGCCGCAGCAGAGTATCATCGCTAGGAACACTGGAATCTCTGTCAGATGATCCAGGGTGTAATCGGGATGATGCGCCATAAAGCTTGGGACATTCCACAACAGCAAGACCTAGAGGGATAACCTCCTGGGGGCCATCGAGAACTGACCGGAAGGATCAGTCCCAAACCGATTGCCAGGTGGAAGACCATCGCTCTACCGGGTCCACCGGCAGCCGAGAGCGAGGGTCAACAGGAAACGGAAACTAGGTGCCACTCGTCGAAGCAAGGATCCACCTGGCGAGTCTGGCTCTAGGGCCTACCCAAACACTCTGAAACTCGGCTGGACTGGCCAAAGATCCGACGTGCCCGTCTTAATCGAAATTTTATCTTGATTTTCTTCTCATCGATGTATTAGCTCGAGATAAGCTCTCAAAACATGGGTTTGTGGCGACCAGTCCTAGAACAGATCTTACCTGTATTGTTCCGGGCAAAAATCCTAACATGGAAAATGCTCTCCGTTGTCTAATGTTCTTCGGTAGGTTTTGTGGGTGAAGGTTTTTGGTCCTACGTTGCAGTTTTTCTATTTCGAGTCAAACGTCCTTCAAACGATTTTCAGCAACATCATGGTTTCTAGTAAATTGGTAAGATTCGAAGGTGCAAATGAAATGTTCGCCCAGTGTCACTTTGCAATTCTCCAGTTGAGATTTGGTTCGTGACGTGATCGTGTACTTATGTTCACTCTATCCAATGTGGGCCGCTGCATATACATCACATAGAAGGATCCAAAGACACAGACCATACATTTCATAAAACTGAACAATTTTACTGTTATTTCCTTTCATATGAATAAAGCTTGAGTTTAGATACTCTTTAATTTACTTGATTTCGGAATGCATCATTCTTTATGTCTTTAAACATTTGAAACATTTGAACACTGCATCACCCCGGGATTAGTTTGCAAAAGGATAATCATTTGGCAATCATGGACTTTATTGAATTTATTCCAATTTATTATATATTCAATATTCTATTTCTTTTCTAGCTTTAGTTTTAATTCCTATGAGTAACTTGTTTTAAAAAATACGCTAAGGTTCACCTAATTTTTTGTAGATTCCTGATAATAATTATAAAGTTACTTTATGTATATAAAGGAGAATAATACATTGTTTTCATTCTTTTAACCGGCTTAAATCTTCAATCCCTCAGGCTTGTCGGCATGTTTAATAAATCGTGAGCCATCTTCACTTTCTAGAATTACATTATGATTATGGGTTAGACCTACGATCTTTTATGGACCGCGACTTCGCGAATCGAATTTTTGCATCGGGTACATCCTTCACCACGTATACTAGATCATTCACTTTCGCGTTTAGCGGAATAGCCTTTTTATCAAAGTACTTCTTCGATCTTTTCTTTGCGTGAATTAGATGCTTTGCGGCAGTTTCTCGAATCTCCTTTAATCGGATGACTAGGTCATGCGAGTAGGTCCAGTAGGTTTCCAGGTGGTCTTCAGATGGAAAACGAGGTGGGTACCTGTGCGGTTCTGCTGAAGACTAAGGCGAAGAGAGTAAACTTCGTCTCTTCATGAACCGACGTGTTGTACACAAATATGACGAATGGGAGCAGTCTTCCGCAGTTGCCGTAATCGTTTACGTAATGTTTTATATAATTGTTTTAAACTATATGGCTTCTCTTCAGGGATCCATTCGTTTAAGGACGATACCCAGAAGTCATCAATTGTTTGACGTTAAAAAGTTTTCCATTTTCCACATAATTTCACTCAGAAAGGATGCACTTCGGGGCACTGAAGTGAAAGAAGAAGTGATTACCAATGGAATGGGTACCCATATGCAATACTTGCTGAAGTTACCAAGCATAGTCGCTGAGTATGTAAGACTTTTGTATAGCTGATGCCCTGCTTGAAGTTTGGTACTTTTGTCCGGTTTCTTGGTATTTGAAATCGCAGCTGGTTTGGGCAGAGTAGTGGGTTTGGTTTTACAAGGTTTGTACTGGCGAAGCTCACGAATGTCGGATTTTTCTGAGCTGCCGCAAAGGTTTGTTTGTTATTTTGAGACCCATACAGGTTCTAAACAATCGTCAGCCTTATACAAAAAAGAATACCTGAAGAAAAAAATATATATTTCAAAACATTTTTGGACAAACACTAAAATTTTACCACAAAATTTCCTGATCATTTTCCGGTTTTCTTCTGGTTCAAAAATATTTACCGGTGAATTCTCTAGACCTATATCAGAAAAATTTAAGTAATTACTCATTTTTAACTCTGACTAAAGAATTTAAAAAGCCTTAGTTTATACATGGCGCAGCTAGAAGGTTATATCGTGAAACTTGTAAACAGGCTATGTCACTTCAACGTTAAAAAACAAGGTTATTTGCACGGCCAATGTACTTAACCTTCGCTTATTCATTAAAAAAATAATACCACAAAAAAATTACGAAATTCGTTTAAGAATGTCAGCAAACCCTGTTCCAGAAGTCTTCTAATTTCGAATCATGTAATATAAAAATTCAAACATTTGAAATTTGTCAATTTCATAGTCAGAATGGTCATTTACAATTTATAAGAAAGGATCATTATCTAATTTATATAGTTTTTATCATGCGAGGTTCAAAATAAGACAATGTTTCAATAACTTATATCAAAAATTGTACAAATTTCAAAGACGTAGCCTTTAATAACTGATGATTCATTATTTGTACGAAACAGAACAAGATTATGTAACTTTTTCACATTTATTTTTACTTCCAATTTTACGAACTTCACATTGCTTTTTAAGAGTTGTGACGATTAAAATTTAAAAGGAAATAGAGTACCGACGCAAAGTTCGAAAAAGTGGAAGAGGAAGTGAAGGTGAACTTACCTGGGAAAAGCGACATATTTAAACTGCAAAAGTAAACAAAAGACACTCATTTCTGTCACAAAAAATGACAAATAGTGCCTTATATGCATTTGTCATGTAACTGTTCCTTTTCTTTATTTTAAAGAATTCAAAAGAATTGGATTTATAAGACTTCAAAACAATTAAAGCTCATTCGAAGGGAATTCTAAATGGGTTCAAAAAAATAAAAGAATTCAATTGATTTAAGTAAACTTGGAGTTAATTTAGAAAAATTTGAAGTGAAATAAGAAGAATTCGATAAAACTCATACAAATTCAAGCTGCAAAAAAATTAAGTGAACTAAAAACAATTTAAAAATATGCAAAACTCATTGAATTCCGTGTTTTTTAAATGAACTATGAAAATGTATGGCAATACCAAAGAATTCAAACAAATAAAAAATAATTCAGGACACATTAATAAGAATTCAGGGCAAATTCCGAATGAATGGGGGGTATTCTTATCCAACGTCCTTTGTGGATGTGGCAGGAGACACTGATGTGATTGATCGGCGAAATTAGTAAGGTCACGTCACTACATTTTGCTAATTTTTTGTGGACTTTACATTTTCCGAATCAGGGATGTCGCCATGTGACTTGCCGGGTGGGGGTTGGCATGATCGTGACCCACTGAATTGCAAAAAAAAAAAAATTTTTTATCTGTTTCAATCCTTGAAACCCTATATAAGATCCCTCACTTCTTGTGAACAAATTCTTCTAAATCCATTAAAATATTTTAAAATCCTGTGAAAGTCTATGAAATTTGATTATATTTCCTGACATGCTGGAAGTTTTAAAGAAATGCTTCGAGCTAGTTTCAAATTCCTCAAAACCATTGAAATCCTTGCATATCTTATAAAATCCCTTGGAATCTTTGAAAATATCCTATAAAATCCCTTCAAAGTATTGGAATAAATTAAACATTGTTTCCATAACGGATCTTTACGTTTCGGCACTCACAGATTCCGAAAATCATAAAATTTTGTCGGTGTCTGTCTGCCTGTATGTCTGTATGTTTGTATGTCTGCCTGTCTGTCTGTATGCATGTCTGTATGTATGTCTGTATGTATGTCTGTATGTCTGTCTGTATGTCTGTCTGTCTGTCTGTATGTCTATATGGTTACATGAATGTTGTAGCCACGCCAACTTTTGAAGGATTTGTCGAATCAAGTCAGCCTTTGATAAACTTTTTAAGGGCCCCAAAATGAAGGTCAAGTTCGTTAACCAGATATTTTGGATAAAAATTCAAAAAGTGAGCACATTTTGCAAATTTTTAGGACCACTTTTTTTTAATTTAAAAATTCTTTATCTTAAGAATATTTAATTCTTTTTATCCTAATGCCATTTTTCGATAAAATCAAAATTGTTAGGGTTATAGCATTTTCAAAATCTAAAGAAACAAATTAAAATTAACATTTTAGGCCGACCAACGCACGATATGAAAAAAAGTTAAGATGAGGAAAACGTTTTTTTTTTGAGAGACGTACAAAATTATCATAAGAAC
>CAKNWT010328682.1:0-18609 GCA_932066315.1 Andricus coriarius | reverse complement strand
AAAGAATTCAAGAATTATTTCCAAATGGATTGGAAAAAAAAATTCATAAACGATAATATTCCATATATTTCAGTATAATTTTTTAAGAATTCTAACGAATTCAAACAAATTGAACAAAAATTATTTTAAAAATACAAAATATGTCATTGATTTCAGTACATTTTGATTAAATTTAGAAGGATTCAAGGAAATTGAAAATAATTCTTTTTTGAATTCTAGAGAATTCAGGGTTAATTTCAAATAAATTGCAAAAAAACAAATATATTTTATTGATTTCAGTAAAATTGAAGAGTATTTAGAAGGATTCTAAGGAATTAATAAGAATTCTAAAGAATTTATTGCGAATGTTGAAGAATTCTAAAGAATTCAATCGAATTGCACAAAAATTAAAAAATTTCATCGAATTCAGTAACTTTGAAATGAGCTTAGAAAAATTCAAGGTAATTCGAAAGAATTTGATGAATTGGAACAATTCGAAAAATCGAAAAAATTCTATCGATTACAATCAATTTTGAGTGAATTTAGACAAATTTGAAGGAAATGAGAAGAATCAGATGAAATTCATAAAAAATCAAGTTAGTGTGGTAGTTGAGATTTCCACAGTTTTTTTTAAATTTTCAATAAAAAACTTTAATTAAAACAAAAAGTACGAATTTTCAAGAGAAGAGTTGAATTTTCAACCAAGAAAGATTTTTCGATCAAAAAAGAAAAAAAATCTCATCCAACGAATTTTTGGAAAAAGAGTTGAATTTACATCCCAAAAATATGCATGTTCTATAAAAATAATTGAATTTTCGACTAAAAAATACGAGTTATCAACCAAATAAGTGAATTTTCGAGTGAAAAGATCAATCTTCTAGCAAAAATGATATAGCTACATTTTTAGTAAAAAAAATCATTTTCAACAAAGAAAAAAACCAAATTTCAACCAAATTTGTTACATTTTTAACTAAAGAAAATGATGGGTTTTTAATAGAAAAATCAAATTTTTAACCAAATAGTTAAATTTTCAACCCAGAAGATGAATTTTCAACTAAAAAAGATCAATTTTTAAGAAAAATATGATAGTTTAATTTTAAATTAGAGAAATAAGTTTTGAAGCATATAAAATTCAATTTTGACGAAACAGTTAAATTTTCAACCAAATAGATATATTTTCAACCAAAAAGATTAAATATCTATAAAAAAATGTCGACAAATAATTAAATAATTAAATTTTTGTTTAAAAAATTAATTTTCATTTTAAAAAACTAATATTCAACTGAAGAAATGAAATTTTAACAAAAATGATAAATCTTTTAATACAAAAGAATAATTTTTAATAAGATACATGAATTTTTTACCAGTTATTTTAATTTTTAATGAAATTTTCTACCTAATATTTGAATTTTCAATCAGAAAGATTATATTGCTACCAAAGAAAGACAAATTTTCAATAAAATAGATGCATTTTCAACTAAAAAAGATCAATTTTCGACAAACAATAGAATAGTTTAATTTTCAGTAAGACAAATCAGTTTTTAAGCAAATAAAATTAATTTTCAAAGAAATAGTTTAATTTTCAACCAAACATATGATTTTCAATTAAAAAAAACTGATTATCTACCAAAAAAGAATAATTTTTAACAAAAAACATGAATTTTCAACCAAATATTTTAATTTTACATGGAATTTTTAACTTAACAGTTGAATTTGCAACCAAAAAGATAAATCAGTCACCAAGAAGATTAATATTCTACCACAAAAGACGAAATTTCAACAAAATACAGAAAGTTTCAAACAAATAGTTCAATTTTCAACGGAAGAAGATTCATGTTCAAACAAAGATGATATAATTAAATTTGTAGTTGAAAAATTAATTTTCAATGAAAAAAAACTCATTGTCAAGTCAAAGAAATTAATTTTGAACCAAAAAGATTAACTTTCTACTAAAAAATATCAATTTTTAACAAAATACATGAATTTTCAACCAAAAAGTGAATCAGCCACCAAGAAGATTAATTTTCTACCACAAAAGACAAAGTTTCAACAAAACACAGAAATCTTCAATCAGATAGTTGAATTTTTAAATTATTATTAATAGTTAAATTTTCAGTAAAGAAGAATTAGATGAAATTCATAAAAAATCAAGTTAGTGTAGTAGTTGATATTTCCACAGTTTTTTTTAAATTTGCAATAAAAAACTTTAATTAAAACAAAAAGTACGAATTTTCCAGAGAAGAGTTGAATTTTCAACCAAGAAAAAGATTTTTCGATCAAAAAAGAAAAAAAATCTCATCCAAAATGTTGAGCTTTTGAGTCATGAAGACGAATTTTTGGAAAAAAAGTTAAATTTACATCCCAAAAATATGCATGTTCTACAAAAATAATTGAATTTTCGACTAAAAACGACGAGTTTTCAACCAAATAAGTGAATTTTCGAGTGAAAAGATCAATTTTCTAGCAAAAATGATATAGCTACATTTTTAGTTTAAAAAAATCATAATCAAAAAACAAAAAAACGAATTTTCAACCAAATTTTTTACATTTTAACTAAAGAAATGAATTTCTAATTAAAATGTGCGTTTTCAATGAAAAAATCACATTTTTAACCAAATAATAAAATTTTCAACCCAGAAGATGAAATTTCTATAAAAAAACGACAAATTTTCAACAAAATAGATGAATCTTCATCTAAAAAAGATCAATTTTTGACAAAAAATAGAATAGTTTAATTTTAAATTAGAGAAATAAGTTTTTAACCAAAGAAAATAAATTTTAAACGAAATAGTTAAATCTTCAACCAGATATATTTTCAAACGAAAAGATCTATCAGAAAAAAATTCGACAAATAATTGAATAGTTAAAATTTTAGTTAAGAAATTTGCATTAAAAAAGACTGATTTTCAACCAAAAAGATTCATTTTCTAACCCACAAGAATAATTTTTATTAAGATACATGAATTTTCAATCAAATATTTTAATTTTTAATCGAATTTTCAATCAAAAAGAGATTATATTTCGGAAAAAAAAATTTCAACAAAATAGACGAATTTTCGACTAAAAAGATAAATTTTCAACAAAAATAGAATAGCTTAATCTTCAGTAGAAGAAATAAGTTTTTAAGCAAATGAAATTCATTTTCAACGAAATGGTTAAATTTTCAACCAAAAAGATTAAATGTCTATAAAAAAAAAATGTCGACAAATAATTGAATAGTTAAATTTGTAGTTAAAAAAATGAATTTTCATTTAAAAAAACTAATTTTCAACCGAAGAAACGTAATTTCAACAAAAAAGATTAATCTTCTAATACAAAAAAATAATTTTTAATAAGATACATGAATTTTTAACCAATTATTTTAATTTTCAATAGAATTTTCTACCTAATATTTGACTTTTCAATCCGGAGGATTATATTGCTACCAAAGAAAGACAAATTTTCAACAAAATAGATGCATTTTCAACTAGAAATATCAATTTTCAACAAAAAAATAGAATAGTTTAATTTTCAGTAAGACAAAAAAGTTTTTAAGCAAATAAAATAAATTTTCAACGAAATAGTTCAATCTTCAACCAAACAAATGAATTTTCCACCAAAAAGATCAAATGTCTATAAACAAAAAATTCGACAAAATATTTGGTTAAATTTTTAGTTAAAAGAATTAATTTTCAATTCAAAAAACTATTTTCAACGAAAAAAAAAAATTATTTTCAATAAAAAAAACTTATTATCTACCAAAAAAGAATAATTTTTAACAAAATACATGAATCTCCCACCAAATATTTTAATTTTAAATTGAATTTTTTACTTAATAGTTGAATTTGCAACGAAAAAGTGAATTAGTCACCAAGAAGCTTAATTTTCTACCACAAAAGAGAAAGTTTCAACAAAATACAGAAATTTTCAACCGATTAGTTGAATTTTTAAATTATAATTAATAGTTTTCAATTCTATGTCTTCCAAATTGAAGAAACTTCGAAAGCAAATCATTAAAATCACAGAATTTTCAATTGTGAATTTTTAAAATTAAAAAATCTTCAATTTAAAAATATGTAAATAAAAATTATTCAATTTGAATGATTTTGAAGATCCAAAGTCAAGTTTTCAATTTTAAATCTTCAAATTTGTAGAAATTTCAAATGTAAATCATCAAAATTACGAATTATTTATTGTAAATTCAAAAAATTAAAAACTCTTCTATTTTAAAGAGATACATAAATAAATAAAAATTCTTAAATTTCGATGATTTTGGAGATCAAAAGTCAACTTTTCAATTCTAAATGTTTCAAATTGAAGGAATTTCGAATGAAAATCATCAAAATTACGAATAATTTCTTTATTGTGGATTTAATAAATTAAAAACTCTTCTATTTTAAAGATACATAAATAAAACTTCCTAAATTTCGATGATTTTGAAAATGAAAAGTCAATTTTTCATTGAGAAAATTTCGAATGTAAATCATTAACATTACAGAATTTTTCATTGTAAACTTTCAACATTCAAAAGTCTTTAATTTAAAAAATGTGTATATCAAAATTCTTGAATTTTGATGAGTTTGAAAATCAACAGTAAACTTCTTAATTCTAAATTTTACAAACTGAATAAATTTCTAATGTTAATCATCAAAATTACTCATTTTTACGAATTTTTATTGTAAAATCAAAAAATCCTCCATATTAAAGATGCATAAATAAATATTCTTAAATTTAGATGATTTTGAAGATCAAAAGACAAGTTTTCAATTCTAAATATTCCAAATTGAAGAAATTCAAAATGCAAATCATTAAAATTAATAACTTTTTACTTTAAATTCAACAAATTAAAAACTCTTATATTTTAAAGATACATAAATAAAAATTCTTCAATGACGATGATTTTGGAAATCAAAACTTGTTTTCGATTGTAAATCTTTCAAATTGATGAAATGTTCTAATTTAAATCATCAAAATTAATAATTATTCATTGTAAATTCAAACAATTAAAAGCTCTTCTATTTTAAAGATGGATAAATCAAAATTCTTAAATTTGGATGATTTTGAAGATCAAAAGTCAAATTTTCAATTCTAAATGTTTCAAATTAAAGACATTTCGAATGTAAATCTTAAAAATTACTAATTTTTTATTGTAAATTCAAATAATCAAAAACTCCTCCATTGTAAAAATGCACAAATAAAAAAATTTTTAATTAGAAAGATTTTCAAGATCAACAGTCAAGTTCTCATTTCTAAATGTTCCAAATTGAAGAAATTTCGAAAGTAAACCATTAAAATTACAGAACTTTTAATTGTAAATTTTCAAAATTAAAAACTCTTTAATTTAAAAATGTGCAAATAGAAATTATTAAATTTGAATGACTATTGAAGATCCAAAGTCAAGCTTTCAATTCTAAATCTTGCAAATTAACGACATTTCGAATTTAAATCATCAAAATTACTAATTTTTTATTGGTAATTTAAAAAATTAAAAATATTTCCAGTTTGAAGACACATTAATCAAAATTCTTAAATTTAGGTGATTTTGAAGATCAAAAGTCAAGTTTTTAATTCCAAATCTTCCAAATTGAAGAAATTTTGAATGTAAATCATTAAAATTACAGAATTTTCAATGGTAAACTTTCAAAATTAAAAACCCTTTAATTTTTAACAGAATAAATCAAAATTCTTGAATTTGGATGATTTTGAAGATCAAATGTAAAGTTTTTAATTCTAAATCGTCCAAATCTTTTTTTAAAGATATCGTATGATTCAAACATTGTATTTTCAAATATCGTATATTTAATGAGAAAAGGAGTAAAAGGGGATGTTTTTTGAGAATAGGATAAAAAGGGGAATTTCATGAAAAAAGGGGAATTTCATGAAAAAAGGGGAAACCAAGAAAAAAAGGGGAAGACTATGCACCCTGCAATTAATTGGAAAAAATGTTTAATATCAATAAAATTCCATTGATTTCCGTGAAATTGGAATGAATTTAGGGAAATTTAAGGTAAATGAGAAGAGTTCGATGAAATTCATAAAGATTGAAGGTGAATTTAAAAAAAATGTTAATGAATTGAAAACAATTTTAAAATATGAACAAACTTCATTGAATTCAGTAACTTTGAAATTAGCTTAGAAAAATTAAAGGGAATTCTAAAAAATATGAAGTGGCTAAGAATTCTAGATGAGGTTAAAATACTTCAGGACCAATGAAATAAAAACATTTAAAAATTAAAAGAAAATCCATTGAACTAAGTTGAATTGAGTTAATTTAGTAGAATTCAAGTGCATTAAAAAATTTGAAGAGAATTTAAATGAATTAAGGGTAAATTAATAAGAATTCAGGGTGAATTCCAAAAAATAATTTCAAATCTTTTCAAATCTTGAAAAACCTACTAATTTATAACAAAAAAAGTGACTAATGACTGCAAACCAATTTAAAAGAATTCAAAAGAATTGGAAATAATTCTCTCTTTTGAATTCTAAAAAATTCAGGGTTATTCCAAGTATATTGCAAAAATCGAAAATATTTAATTAAATTCAGTAAAATTTGAGAGAATTTAGAAGGATTCAAGGGAATTCAAAAGAATTCAGGGTGAATTTTTAAGAATTCCAAAGAATTCAAAGGAATTGCACCAAAATTATTTAAAAAATCCAAAATATGCCATTGATTACAATAAAATTTGAGTGAATTTAGAAGGATTTAAGAAAATTTAAAAGGATTCAAACGAACTGCACAAAAATTATTTTAAAAATACAAAATATGCTATTGATTTCAGTAATTTTCAAGTGAAGTTAAAAGGATTCAAGGAAATTTAAAAGAATCCCTTTTTTTAATTCTAAAGAATTCAGGGTAAATTTCAAATAAAATGCAATAGATTTATCAAATCAATTATTTATCACTGCCCACAAACATTGATTCCACCTTGAAAATGAGGTCAAACCTTAAAAAATAAATCCACAAAAACGTCAAACTTAACCTATAAACCCTTCGCGATCAACGCAAAATCTTATTTAAAAATTTTTTTTAGACACAACAGTTAATTTTGAGCACTTTTAAACAAATAAATCGAAAAAATATTTTAATTCAAACAAGAAATAACAATCAACTCACTATACAAAAAAAAATAAAAATACCGAATGAAATTTATTCCGAAAAAGTCAGATTTAAGGGCGCAGGAAATTCGTGGGAATAAAAATGAGAATTTTGTCGAGCAACTCGTAAACTCGAGAGCCATGCAGTCTGGAATGTCCATAAAAATAAGAAGCAAACCTGCGCACAGAAATGGAAATCCCGATTTTCAGTGAATCTAGAAGGATTCAAGGAAATTGAAAATAATTCTTTTCTGAATTCTAAAGAATTCAGGGTTAATACCAAATAAATTGCAAAAACTTGAAAATATTTAATTACTTTCAGTAAAATTCGAGAGTATTTAGAAGGATTCAAGGAAATTAAGAAGAATTCTCTTTTAAATTCTAAAGAATTCAGGGTTAATTCCAAAACAACTGAAAAAAATTGAAAATATTTCATTTATTTCAGTAAAATTGGAGTGTATTAAGAAGTATTGAAGGGAATTCAGGGTAAATTCTAAAGAATTTAAGAGAATACATAAAAATTGCACAAAAATTATTTAAAAAATTCAAAATATGCCATTGATTTCAGTAAATTTTGAGTGAATTTAGACGGATTCAAGGAAATTTAAAAGAATTCTCTTCTGAATTATAAAGAATTCAGGGTTAATTCCAAATCAATTGCAGAAAATTGAAAAAATCGAAAATATTTAATTGATTTTAGTAAAATTGAAGTGTATTAAGAAGGATTTAAGGAAATTCAAAGAATTCAGGGTGAATTATAAGGAATTTAAGAGATTTCTTAAGAATCGGACGAAAATTCTATTAAAAATCCCTAATATGCTATTCATTTTAGTACATTTTGATTACATTTAGACGGATTCAAGGAGATTGAAAACAAATTTTTTTTGAATTCTAAAGAATTCAGGGTTATTCAAAATAAATGACAAAAAATCAAAAATATTTCATTGGTTTCAATAAAATTATAGTGTATTTAAAAGGATTCAAGGGAATTCAAAAGAATTATGAGTGAATGCTAAAGAATTTAAGAGAAATCAAAAGAATTGCAGAAAAATTAGTTTAAAAATCTTAAATATGCCATTGATTACAGTAAATTTTGAGTGTATTTAGACGGATTCAATTAAATTTAAAAGAATTCTCTTTTGAATTCTAAGGAATTCAGGGTTCTTCCAAATAAATTGTAAAAAATCGAAAATTCAAGGGAATTCAGGCTGAATTCTAAGGAATTTAAGAGATTTCTTAAGAATTGCAGAAAAATTCTTTTAAAAATCCCTAATATGCCATTGATTTGAGTAATTTTTGAGTGAATTTAGACGGATTTAAGGAATTTTAATAGAATACTTTTTTAATTCAGGGTTATTCCAAATAAATGGCAAAAAATCGAAAATATTTATTTGATTCCAGTAAAATTATAGTGTATTTAGAAGGATTCAAGGGAATTGAAAAGAATTCAGGGTGAATTATAAAGAATTTAAGTGAATTCAAACGAATTGCACCAAAATTATTTAAGAAATCCAAAATATTCCATTGATTTCAGTAAATTTTGAGTAAATTTAGAAGGATTCAAGGAAATTGAAAATAATTCTTTTTTGAATTCTAAGGAATTCAGGGATAATTCCAAATAAATTGCAAAACAACTAAAATATTTAAGTGATTGTAGTAAAATTGGAGAGTATTTAGAAGGATTCAAAGGAATTCATAAGAATTCAGGGTGAATTCCAAAGGATTCCAACGAATTGCACCTAAATTATTTAAAAAATCCAAACTATGTCATTGATTTCAGTCAAATTTGAGAGGGTTTAGAAGAATTCTAAATAATTCAAACGAATTGCACAATAATTATTATTAAAAAACAACAAAATATGCCATTGATTTGAGTAAATTTCTAGTGAATTTAGAAGGATTTAAGGAAATTTAAATGAATTGTTTATATTTCTAAAGAATTCAGGGTTAATTCTAAATAAATTGCAAAAAATCGAAAATATTTAATTGATTTCAATAAAATTGGAGTGTATTAAGAAGGATTTAGGGGATTTCAAGAGAATTCAGGGTGAATTCTATAGAATTCTTAACAATTCAACCAAAATTATCGAAAAAATACAAAGTATGCCATTGATTTCAGTAAAATTTGAGTTAATTTAGAAGGATTCAAGGAAATTTAAAAGAATTCTCTTTTGAATTCTAAAGATATCAGAGTTATTGTAAGTAAATTGCAAAAATCGAAAATATTTAATTGAATTCAGTAAAATTTGAGAGGATTTCGAAGGATTCAAGGGAACTCAAAAGAATTCAGGGTGAATTTTTAAGAATTCAAGAGAATTCTAAAGAATTCAAAGGAATTGTACCAAAAATTATTTAAAAAGTCCAAAATATGCCATTGATTGCAGTAAAATTTGAGTGAATTTAGAAGGATTTAAGGAAATTCAAAAGAATTCAAGAGTTAATAAAAATAAAAAGCAATAAAAATTTCAAAAACGAAAATTGTTTATATATGTCAGTAAAATTTGAAAAAATTCAGGGTAAATTCAAACAAATTGCACAAAAATCATTTTAAAAATACAAAAGTTGCCATTGATTTTAGTTAAATTTGAGTGAATTTATAAGTGAAATTTGAGTGACTTTAGAAGTATTCAAGGAAATTTAAATGGATACTTTTTTAATTCTAAAGAATTCAGGGTTAGTTCCAAATAAATTGCAAAAAATCGACAATATTTCATTGATTTCAGTAAAATTATAGTGTATTTAGACTGATTCAAGCAAACTCAAAAGAATTCAGGGTAAATTATAAAGAATTTTGGGTGAATTTTTAAGATTTTAAGAGAATTCAAACGAATTGCACCAAAATTATAAAAAAAAAAAAAATATGCCATTGATTGCAGTAAAATTTCAGTGAATTTAGAACAATTCAAGAATATTCAAGAGAATTCAAGAATTACTTCCAAACTAATTGCAAAAAAAATTCATACACAAAAATATTCCATATATTTCAGTAAAATTGTTAAGAAATCTAAAGAATTCAAAAGATTTGCATAAAAATTATTTAAAAAATACAAAATATGCCATTGATTTCAGTAAATTATAATTGAATTTAGAAGGATTCAAGGAAATTGCAAACAATTCTTTTTTGAATTCTGAAGAATTCAGGGTTAATTCCAAATAAATTGCAAAAAAAAAATATTTAAGTGATTTCAGTAAAATTGGAGAGTATTTAGAAGGATTCATGGGAATTCATAAGAATTCAGGTTGAATTCTAAAGAATTTATGGTGAATTTTTAAGAATTCAAACGAATTGCACAAAAATTATTTAAAAAATGTATAATCTGCCATTGATTTCAGTAAAATTTGAGGGAACTTAGACGGATTCAATGAAATTTAAAAGAATTCTCTTTTGAATTCTAAAGAATTCAGGATGATTCCAAATAAACTGCAAAAAATCGAAATATTTAATTGATTTCAGTAAAATTTGAGTGAATTTAGAAGGATTCAAGGAAATTTAAATGAATTTTTGTTTAATTCAAAAGAATTCAGGCTAAGTTCCAAATAAATTGCAAAAAATCGACAACGTTTCACTGGTTTCAGTAAAATTTTATTGTATTTAGACGGATTCAAAGAAACTCAAAAGAATTCAAACGAATTGCACCAAAATTATTTTAAAAATACAAAATAAGCCATTGATTTCAGTAAATTTTGAGTGAAGTTATAAGAATTTAAGAAAATTGAAAATAAATATTTTTTGAATTCTAAAGAATTCAGGGTTAATTCCGAATAAATTGCAAAAAAAAAATATTTAATTAATTTCAGTAAAATTGGAGAGTATTTAGAAAGAATTCAAGGGAATTCAGGTTGAATTCTAAAGAATTTATGGTGAATTTTTAAGAATTCAAACGAATTGCACTAACATTATTTTAAAAATACAAAATATGCCATTGATTTAAGTAAATTTTGATCGAATTTAGAAGGATCCAAGGAAATTTACAAAAATCCTTTTTTTAATTCTAAAGAATTCACCCTGAATTCAAGTAAATAATTTATCACTGTCCAAAAACATTGATTCTACCTTGAAAATGAGGTCAAGTCTTAAAAAATAAATCCACAAAAACGTCAAACCTAACCTAGAAATCCTTCGCGATCAAGCCAAAATTTTATTCAACAAAAATTGTTCCAAAAATTTGTTTAGACACAACACTTAATTTTGAGCACTTTTAAACAAACAAATAAAAAAAAAATTCTTCCAAACGAGAAATCATAATCAACTCGAAATACAAAAAAAAAAAAAGAAAAATACCGAATGAAATTTATTCCGAAAAAGAGAGGTTTAAGGGCGCAAGAAATTCGTGGGAATAAAAATGAGAATTTTGTCGAGCAACTCGTAAACTCGAGAGCCATGCAGTCTGGAATGTCCATAAAAATAAGAAGCAATCCTGCGCACAAAAATGGAAATCCTGAGTTTGAGTAAATCTAGAAGGATTCAAGGAAATTGAAAATAATTCTTTTTTGAATTCTAAAGAATTCAGGGTTAATTCCAAATAAATTGCAAAAAATTGAAAATCTTTAATTTATTTCAGTAAAATTTGAGTGTATTAAAAAGTATTGCAGGAATTCAGGGTAAATTCTAAAGAATTTAAGAGAATACATAAGAATTGCACAAAAATTATTTAAAAAATACAAAATATGCCATTGATTTCAGTAAATTTTGAGTGAATTTAGACGGATTCAAGGGAATTTAAAAGAATTCTCTTTTTAATTCTAAAGAATTCAGGATTATTCCAAATAAATTGCGAAAAATCGAAAATATTTAATTGATTTCAGCAAAATTATAGTGTATTTAGACTGATTCAAGGAAACTCAAAAGAATTCAAAGTAAATTCTAAAAAATTTAGGGTGTATTCTACAGAATTTAAGATAGTTCTAAGGAATTCAAATGAATTGCACAAAAAATATTTTAAAAATACAAACTATGCCATTGATTTCAGTAAGATTAGAGTGAGTTTAGAAGGATTCAAGGCAATTTAAAAAAATGCTCTTTTGAATTCTAAAGAACTCAGGGTTATTCAAAATAAATTGCAAAAAACGAAAATATTTAATTGATTTCAGTAAAATTTGAGTGTATTTAGAAGGATTCAAGGGAATTGAAAAGAATTATTTTTCGAATTCTACAGAATTCAGGGTTAATTCCAAATAAATTGCAAAAATCGAAAATATTTAATTGAATTCAGTAAAATTGGAGTGTATTTATACGGATTTAAGAAAATTCAAGAGAATTCTCTTTTGAATTCTGCAGAATTCAGAGTTAATTCCAAATGAATTGCAAAAGAAAATTTCAAAAACAAAAATATTCCATAAATTTCAGTAAAATTTGAGAGGATGTAGAAGAATTCAAGGGAATGCAAAAGAATTCAGGATGAACTCTAAAGAATTCAAATGAATTGCACAAAAAATATTTAAAAAATACAAAATATGCCACTGATTTAAGTAAATTTTGAGTAAATTCAGAAGGCTTCAAGGAAATTGAAAATAATTCTTTTTTTAATTCTAAAGAATTCAGGGTTAATTCCAAATAAATTGCAAAAAATCGACAATATTTCATTAATTTCAGTAAAATTATAGTGTATTTAGACGGCTTCAAGGAAACTCAAAAGAATTCAGGGTGAATTTTAAAGAATTTTGGGTCAGTTTTCAAGAATTTAAGAGAATTCAAACGAATTGCACCAAAATTATTTTAAAAATACAAAATATGCCATTGATTGCAGTAAAATTTCAGTGAATTCAGAACAATTCAAGAATACTTAAAAGAATTCAAGAATTATTTCCAAATGGATTGGAAAAAAAAATTCATAAACGATAATATTCCATATATTTCAGTATAATTTTTTAAGAATTCTAACGAATTCAAACAAATTGAACAAAAATTATTTTAAAAATACAAAATATGTCATTGATTTCAGTACATTTTGATTAAATTTAGAAGGATTCAAGGAAATTGAAAATAATTCTTTTTTGAATTCTAGAGAATTCAGGGTTAATTTCAAATAAATTGCAAAAAAACAAATATATTTTATTGATTTCAGTAAAATTGAAGAGTATTTAGAAGGATTCTAAGGAATTAATAAGAATTCTAAAGAATTTATTGCGAATGTTGAAGAATTCTAAAGAATTCAATCGAATTGCACAAAAATTAAAAAATTTCATCGAATTCAGTAACTTTGAAATGAGCTTAGAAAAATTCAAGGTAATTCGAAAGAATTTGATGAATTGGAACAATTCGAAAAATCGAAAAAATTCTATCGATTACAATCAATTTTGAGTGAATTTAGACAAATTTGAAGGAAATGAGAAGAATCAGATGAAATTCATAAAAAATCAAGTTAGTGTGGTAGTTGAGATTTCCACAGTTTTTTTTAAATTTTCAATAAAAAACTTTAATTAAAACAAAAAGTACGAATTTTCAAGAGAAGAGTTGAATTTTCAACCAAGAAAGATTTTTCGATCAAAAAAGAAAAAAAATCTCATCCAACGAATTTTTGGAAAAAGAGTTGAATTTACATCCCAAAAATATGCATGTTCTATAAAAATAATTGAATTTTCGACTAAAAAATACGAGTTATCAACCAAATAAGTGAATTTTCGAGTGAAAAGATCAATCTTCTAGCAAAAATGATATAGCTACATTTTTAGTAAAAAAAATCATTTTCAACAAAGAAAAAAACCAAATTTCAACCAAATTTGTTACATTTTTAACTAAAGAAAATGATGGGTTTTTAATAGAAAAATCAAATTTTTAACCAAATAGTTAAATTTTCAACCCAGAAGATGAATTTTCAACTAAAAAAGATCAATTTTTAAGAAAAATATGATAGTTTAATTTTAAATTAGAGAAATAAGTTTTGAAGCATATAAAATTCAATTTTGACGAAACAGTTAAATTTTCAACCAAATAGATATATTTTCAACCAAAAAGATTAAATATCTATAAAAAAATGTCGACAAATAATTAAATAATTAAATTTTTGTTTAAAAAATTAATTTTCATTTTAAAAAACTAATATTCAACTGAAGAAATGAAATTTTAACAAAAATGATAAATCTTTTAATACAAAAGAATAATTTTTAATAAGATACATGAATTTTTTACCAGTTATTTTAATTTTTAATGAAATTTTCTACCTAATATTTGAATTTTCAATCAGAAAGATTATATTGCTACCAAAGAAAGACAAATTTTCAATAAAATAGATGCATTTTCAACTAAAAAAGATCAATTTTCGACAAACAATAGAATAGTTTAATTTTCAGTAAGACAAATCAGTTTTTAAGCAAATAAAATTAATTTTCAAAGAAATAGTTTAATTTTCAACCAAACATATGATTTTCAATTAAAAAAAACTGATTATCTACCAAAAAAGAATAATTTTTAACAAAAAACATGAATTTTCAACCAAATATTTTAATTTTACATGGAATTTTTAACTTAACAGTTGAATTTGCAACCAAAAAGATAAATCAGTCACCAAGAAGATTAATATTCTACCACAAAAGACGAAATTTCAACAAAATACAGAAAGTTTCAAACAAATAGTTCAATTTTCAACGGAAGAAGATTCATGTTCAAACAAAGATGATATAATTAAATTTGTAGTTGAAAAATTAATTTTCAATGAAAAAAAACTCATTGTCAAGTCAAAGAAATTAATTTTGAACCAAAAAGATTAACTTTCTACTAAAAAATATCAATTTTTAACAAAATACATGAATTTTCAACCAAAAAGTGAATCAGCCACCAAGAAGATTAATTTTCTACCACAAAAGACAAAGTTTCAACAAAACACAGAAATCTTCAATCAGATAGTTGAATTTTTAAATTATTATTAATAGTTAAATTTTCAGTAAAGAAGAATTAGATGAAATTCATAAAAAATCAAGTTAGTGTAGTAGTTGATATTTCCACAGTTTTTTTTAAATTTGCAATAAAAAACTTTAATTAAAACAAAAAGTACGAATTTTCCAGAGAAGAGTTGAATTTTCAACCAAGAAAAAGATTTTTCGATCAAAAAAGAAAAAAAATCTCATCCAAAATGTTGAGCTTTTGAGTCATGAAGACGAATTTTTGGAAAAAAAGTTAAATTTACATCCCAAAAATATGCATGTTCTACAAAAATAATTGAATTTTCGACTAAAAACGACGAGTTTTCAACCAAATAAGTGAATTTTCGAGTGAAAAGATCAATTTTCTAGCAAAAATGATATAGCTACATTTTTAGTTTAAAAAAATCATAATCAAAAAACAAAAAAACGAATTTTCAACCAAATTTTTTACATTTTAACTAAAGAAATGAATTTCTAATTAAAATGTGCGTTTTCAATGAAAAAATCACATTTTTAACCAAATAATAAAATTTTCAACCCAGAAGATGAAATTTCTATAAAAAAACGACAAATTTTCAACAAAATAGATGAATCTTCATCTAAAAAAGATCAATTTTTGACAAAAAATAGAATAGTTTAATTTTAAATTAGAGAAATAAGTTTTTAACCAAAGAAAATAAATTTTAAACGAAATAGTTAAATCTTCAACCAGATATATTTTCAAACGAAAAGATCTATCAGAAAAAAATTCGACAAATAATTGAATAGTTAAAATTTTAGTTAAGAAATTTGCATTAAAAAAGACTGATTTTCAACCAAAAAGATTCATTTTCTAACCCACAAGAATAATTTTTATTAAGATACATGAATTTTCAATCAAATATTTTAATTTTTAATCGAATTTTCAATCAAAAAGAGATTATATTTCGGAAAAAAAAATTTCAACAAAATAGACGAATTTTCGACTAAAAAGATAAATTTTCAACAAAAATAGAATAGCTTAATCTTCAGTAGAAGAAATAAGTTTTTAAGCAAATGAAATTCATTTTCAACGAAATGGTTAAATTTTCAACCAAAAAGATTAAATGTCTATAAAAAAAAAATGTCGACAAATAATTGAATAGTTAAATTTGTAGTTAAAAAAATGAATTTTCATTTAAAAAAACTAATTTTCAACCGAAGAAACGTAATTTCAACAAAAAAGATTAATCTTCTAATACAAAAAAATAATTTTTAATAAGATACATGAATTTTTAACCAATTATTTTAATTTTCAATAGAATTTTCTACCTAATATTTGACTTTTCAATCCGGAGGATTATATTGCTACCAAAGAAAGACAAATTTTCAACAAAATAGATGCATTTTCAACTAGAAATATCAATTTTCAACAAAAAAATAGAATAGTTTAATTTTCAGTAAGACAAAAAAGTTTTTAAGCAAATAAAATAAATTTTCAACGAAATAGTTCAATCTTCAACCAAACAAATGAATTTTCCACCAAAAAGATCAAATGTCTATAAACAAAAAATTCGACAAAATATTTGGTTAAATTTTTAGTTAAAAGAATTAATTTTCAATTCAAAAAACTATTTTCAACGAAAAAAAAAAATTATTTTCAATAAAAAAAACTTATTATCTACCAAAAAAGAATAATTTTTAACAAAATACATGAATCTCCCACCAAATATTTTAATTTTAAATTGAATTTTTTACTTAATAGTTGAATTTGCAACGAAAAAGTGAATTAGTCACCAAGAAGCTTAATTTTCTACCACAAAAGAGAAAGTTTCAACAAAATACAGAAATTTTCAACCGATTAGTTGAATTTTTAAATTATAATTAATAGTTTTCAATTCTATGTCTTCCAAATTGAAGAAACTTCGAAAGCAAATCATTAAAATCACAGAATTTTCAATTGTGAATTTTTAAAATTAAAAAATCTTCAATTTAAAAATATGTAAATAAAAATTATTCAATTTGAATGATTTTGAAGATCCAAAGTCAAGTTTTCAATTTTAAATCTTCAAATTTGTAGAAATTTCAAATGTAAATCATCAAAATTACGAATTATTTATTGTAAATTCAAAAAATTAAAAACTCTTCTATTTTAAAGAGATACATAAATAAATAAAAATTCTTAAATTTCGATGATTTTGGAGATCAAAAGTCAACTTTTCAATTCTAAATGTTTCAAATTGAAGGAATTTCGAATGAAAATCATCAAAATTACGAATAATTTCTTTATTGTGGATTTAATAAATTAAAAACTCTTCTATTTTAAAGATACATAAATAAAACTTCCTAAATTTCGATGATTTTGAAAATGAAAAGTCAATTTTTCATTGAGAAAATTTCGAATGTAAATCATTAACATTACAGAATTTTTCATTGTAAACTTTCAACATTCAAAAGTCTTTAATTTAAAAAATGTGTATATCAAAATTCTTGAATTTTGATGAGTTTGAAAATCAACAGTAAACTTCTTAATTCTAAATTTTACAAACTGAATAAATTTCTAATGTTAATCATCAAAATTACTCATTTTTACGAATTTTTATTGTAAAATCAAAAAATCCTCCATATTAAAGATGCATAAATAAATATTCTTAAATTTAGATGATTTTGAAGATCAAAAGACAAGTTTTCAATTCTAAATATTCCAAATTGAAGAAATTCAAAATGCAAATCATTAAAATTAATAACTTTTTACTTTAAATTCAACAAATTAAAAACTCTTATATTTTAAAGATACATAAATAAAAATTCTTCAATGACGATGATTTTGGAAATCAAAACTTGTTTTCGATTGTAAATCTTTCAAATTGATGAAATGTTCTAATTTAAATCATCAAAATTAATAATTATTCATTGTAAATTCAAACAATTAAAAGCTCTTCTATTTTAAAGATGGATAAATCAAAATTCTTAAATTTGGATGATTTTGAAGATCAAAAGTCAAATTTTCAATTCTAAATGTTTCAAATTAAAGACATTTCGAATGTAAATCTTAAAAATTACTAATTTTTTATTGTAAATTCAAATAATCAAAAACTCCTCCATTGTAAAAATGCACAAATAAAAAAATTTTTAATTAGAAAGATTTTCAAGATCAACAGTCAAGTTCTCATTTCTAAATGTTCCAAATTGAAGAAATTTCGAAAGTAAACCATTAAAATTACAGAACTTTTAATTGTAAATTTTCAAAATTAAAAACTCTTTAATTTAAAAATGTGCAAATAGAAATTATTAAATTTGAATGACTATTGAAGATCCAAAGTCAAGCTTTCAATTCTAAATCTTGCAAATTAACGACATTTCGAATTTAAATCATCAAAATTACTAATTTTTTATTGGTAATTTAAAAAATTAAAAATATTTCCAGTTTGAAGACACATTAATCAAAATTCTTAAATTTAGGTGATTTTGAAGATCAAAAGTCAAGTTTTTAATTCCAAATCTTCCAAATTGAAGAAATTTTGAATGTAAATCATTAAAATTACAGAATTTTCAATGGTAAACTTTCAAAATTAAAAACCCTTTAATTTTTAACAGAATAAATCAAAATTCTTGAATTTGGATGATTTTGAAGATCAAATGTAAAGTTTTTAATTCTAAATCGTCCAAATCTTTTTTTAAAGATATCGTATGATTCAAACATTGTATTTTCAAATATCGTATATTTAATGAGAAAAG
>CAKNWT010328681.1:3065-13281 GCA_932066315.1 Andricus coriarius | reverse complement strand
GTACGTTATTCAGTGGCCATTTGTGGAACTAATAATCTGTCAGTAGCTCATACCCTGTTGTAAAGGGTTATCTAACGCTCACTTTTCAAGGGGCTTTATAGGCTCATAACATGGTGGTTTCAAATAAATTTATTCAATAAGCAATACAATAATTAATTTCTTACTTATACTTTCTTTTCGAAGAATTAGGTCATCCACATAAAGATGCCGCAATTCATCCTTTTCCTATTGGAATTAACGTTCACTATTACGAACCTTATCATCAAAGAGGAGAAATTCATGAATTAGGTGGAGGTTATTGTCGTGTAGTAGTGGAGAATAATTACGTTATAGGGGTAGTCTTCCTTAAACGTTTGTGTCCACTCTTGGCTCTTAAAGACGATCATCAGAATATCTATATGAGAATTAAATTACTCATGAATGGAGACAGTGCCAGAGAGATTGTACCGATCTTGAGAAAGGATCCTGTAAATGATCTATACTTTAAGGAATTTGAACTAGAAAACACTCGTTTGGCCGAGGTATGCGATTAATATAATTTCTGAGTATACATGGGCAGTAAGTACTACTGGCATTGAAAGTAGGATAACCCATTTTTAAAGTTTAAAAGATAAATATTTTTTGTCAAATTGAATTGTATCTTTTAGGAAAACTTTGTTGTAAACATATACTGTAATAAAGCAGATACTAATCGCATTTGTGCTCAACCTCATTTGACCAACCATTGGTCTAACCTTGTTGCAACGTATTTTTTTTCTAAGAATAAGAACCAACAGTTTAATTTTTATTCATTTTTATTGAGCGGCAGTTCACACAATACATATATGATATAATAATAGTTTTTCTAGGTCAAGAGTAATGAACAGAGGAATTGAATCAAACGATAAGTTACTCTATTGCGCTATTAACACAATTTAAACAAGTTACACTACACAGGCATTATTGAATCCCAAACTTTCAGTATACCGGACAAGTATTAAGCGACATACCATAGGTCCTTTTTATCCGGGGTATTCAGGAGCGCAATCCAGAACGGACCAGAGGCTGTAAGAGCTACCGCGAACACGAACGAATTCTCTCAGACATTTTTGAATATAGATCATTTTGCCAACAACTGAAACGGATTTCCTTCCACTTCCTTGTCGTTGATTGTGCAGAGTCACCCCTTCGTGTAACGGAAAGAAAGATCCTCCAATGAAAGATTCCGCCATGAAGGTGCTGCTGATAAATAAAATTGATTCATTGGTAAGGCGGAACCTGAAGAGAGGATATCTGACTCAGCCTATACAGGTCCGCATGTTATAGGCTTTAAAATTTTCTAGGATAAAATCCTTGTTTTTCGTTGAACCTACATAGTCTAATCCACGCAATAAGGCATCTATTCAACACAACGTAAGAAGATGTTTTAGTTTCAGGACCCAATTGAACGTAGAAATTGCTTCACCAGAGTTTGCAAGAATCTGTAGACGTTATAAAGAAACTTTGGGAAGCGTCTCTTCACCCATAGCCAAAACTTTCTACAGTCTATTTAGGGCCATCTTCAGTATGTTAAATGCTAGTAGAACACGATTTAGTTCCAGATTCAACGCATAATCTTGACTGTGTCAAGGCAAGCCCAAAATTACCTTGAAGAGTAGTGTAGATTACTTCTACCTGCTCTCAATACCTCAAACCCAAAATCCCTATGATATAAAAAATACGCTTGAGATAAGGTTCTGAAATCGTATTAGTTTAGAGCTCCAAGATTCCGACTTGCAGGCCCGAAGGACCTGCAAAGGTAAATTCTCGGTTATCTTAGTAGTAGTCACCCTTTTGGTGCAGGCCAAAGAAAAGGTATCCGAACTTCCAAAAAGCTTGCCCATGTAAGTATATGCCCGAACCATCTCCAATTGAGTGCCTTCAGAGTTGGTCCACAATGAAATTCGTAAACGACGATCTTCGAACGTACATGCGTACCTGATGCCATACGCACGTTGGTACCACCAGTCGCAGCGAGAAAACGAAAAATTTAAACATCGAAACTGCTTGGATAATAGGCAACAACGTGCGTATGAGGTCAAATACGCATATACGTTTGAACGTCGATGTTTACGACTCTCATTATGGACTGACCCACACTGGGGATGGAATGTTCAAAACCACCTAGAGGTCACAAATCTTGAGCGAATTAAATAATTTTTTTCAGAAATGTTACTAAATGAATTTCGAAGAGACTCACGTCGCCCCTGAACATTGAACTCGACACTCACATTCCTGAAACCAACTAACCCTAAACCACAAATCCTAACCCATAAACCCTAAACCCTGAACCCATACATCCTAAGCCTACAAATTCCAACCACCAAACAACAAAATAAATCTTGAACCCTTCAATGTTAACCTATACATCCTGTAGAATATACTCCTAAAATATTAACCTGCAAATTCCAACCCATAAACCCTTAACCCATAAGTTTCAACCCATAAAACCATAAACCCTAAGCCCGTAAACCCTACACCCATAAATCCAAACCCATGAATCCCAAACCATAAACTCTAAACCCTGAACCCACAAACCCTAAACCTACAAATCCCAAGCGATAAACAACAAAATAAATCTTAATCCCATAAATGTTGACCTATACATCTTATAGAATACACTCCTAAACTCTTAATCCACAAATTCCAACCCATAAACCCTAAACCCATAAATCCCAACCCATAAAATCTAAGCCCATAAACCGTCAACCCATGAGCCCTAAACCCACAAACCCAAAACCTACAAATCCCAACCAATAAACAATAAAATAAATCTTAAACCCATACATTTTAACCTATACATCCTGTAGAATACACTCCTAAACCCTTAACCCACTGACTTCAACCCATAAACCCTGGAGAATATACCTCGTATTCACAAATCCCACATTGATAAATTCTAACCTATAACGCTCGAAATATAAACCCAAAGTTACTCAAGGTGAAAGGTTTTATTAAAAGAATGTCGATTTATGTTACGCTATTTTACCACACCTTATTAATCTGTTTACTATTTCTTATTTGAAAGCCTGTGGAGGGGACTGCAAATTAGCGAGCGAATGGTCGACAGTAAATAATAGTTTAAAAAACTATTTGACTCGTAGATACTGTTTTTTACAATCAAATTACTTCATAAAAGTGTATAGATAATTTATTTTTAAGTAAGAAACGCACATGCCACAGATCTCATCCCAATCAAAATCACGAGTGCGAGTGTGACTGCAACCTGCATCATCGGCAGATTTTCATTCATTGGTTAACATATCTTTTGCTGCTTCATCCATTTCCAGTTAAGTATTTTTCATTTTGCATTTTAAATGAGAAATGTAGGGATCAGAAGAAAGTAGTAGTTTACTAATTAAATCAGTATTTGTAGTAATTCTACCACATTTCCGGGTATTGAACTTTCTTCAATGCTTAAAGTCTTTGTTACTAGATTCTTGTGCTTCCTCTGACAACAAACCAATCGATATGAGTAAAAAGTTTTGGATTATTTCTGCTCCATGTAAAAGTATTCTATGGACAGATGCAGGCATATAAATCCAACCATACAATTGGATATACAGTTAAGCACAAGCAAGTGTTTGTAAAATAACTTGAAATCTTTTTATCAATTTACAAGTAGCACCTGTTATCTGAGACGCCAGATCTGGGTCACGCAAAAACCTCCTTGATGTGTTGCCATCGTTTGAGGTTTCAGTTCCTTGCTTTAGATAATCTACATGCAAACCTGTTTCTTCTTTAAATCGTTGGTGGGTTTTTTGCTTAGCATTTTTCATTAGTTCTTTTTAATCATCAGATGATACTTTTCATTTTTTTATACCTAATCTATAAGCAATGTGAAGAATGCACTCCAGAAATCGTTTTCAGGCATGCAGACTTGATAAAACATACTTGAAGTTTTCAACGATTTCTTCTCTCTTTGATAATTTTTCGAGATTATGCATTTCAGCTTGAGATGCTTTACATATAACGCAACATGCATTTGATGATGTATCTGTTAAAACTGTTACCACTTTTCCCTCGATCATGGTTAGATGCATGCAATGAAATACTTTTATTTGTTTTCCAGCTTTGTCCACAACTGTTTGTATTAATTTTTCAATTTCGGATCATAACTGACTAACTTCAAGTTTTGTTTTCTCTTTTATTTCCTTAGCATACTCAAAACTTAGAACATGACAATATCTCGTTGAACCAGATTGAGGATTACGCCAAATACTTTTAAATTGTTTCCAACCATTACTTTCCATTTAAGTGGTACCATTGATGTCATAAAAATGCTATTGTTCCATCAGAGCATTTTCGCTTATATTGGCTTTGATCTGAAACTCCATCACGTCCCCATTTTGAGGTCATAGTGAGACATATATCCGTATCGATATTTAACAATTTACATAAGATAGTTGGCACTTAAAATAATCGCGTACAAGTATGATCTAAAACTGCTTGAAAATTATCTTTAGCACGTTTTTCAGTTATTGTTATACTTGAAGATGGTGGATAACATTTTGTTTTTGCTTCTGCAAAATATTCATAATTAATAAAAACGTCAGCACTTTTTTTCTTTTGTTCTATTGCGAATAGTATCATACTGCCATTTCGATCATTTAGCATCTTCCATAAGAGCTAATGATTCTTCTTTAAAGAATTTTTGTTTACTATTGTTCTCGTTATTCCAAATTTCTTCAATCATTTTTACATGATGTTTTTTTCCAGAATCTTTTAGTTTTTGTATAAAAAGCTTATTTCAATTCTCCTTCTGAATAAATATCAGATAACACTTCTATGTTTCTTCGCTTCGTAGAAGTAGAACAGTCTTTGAAATTTTCAATCGAAGAACTTCCACCACTTGATACACGCTTTTTTAAATTAATAGTGATATTACCTTGTAACCATTTAAATTTTGTTTGTAAATACATTTTCTCTGTAAGTAGCAGCACTCAATTTCGAATGAAACATTCAAAAGAAAATTAATTTTAGTTTCTCTTCAGCCAATAATAACATTTGTTGATCTAAATTGGGGTACTTTATTTTTAGATAAGCCATTGAAAAAAAAATATTTTTATTACTTTTATCTTCCTTACGAAGGATATCACATACCTCTTGGTGAGAAAGAATAAGATTTTTAATTTTTAAATGTGATGTATAATAATTTTAGAAAAGCAATAATAATACAATACACTGAGGAATACTTACAAATTATATAAACACCAAATGATGGTAACACGCATCACTAAGTTCTATGAGAGTGAAAAATGTTCTAACCACTCAGCAGAAGAAACAACCGAACATCGGAAAACAAAAGAATCGCGACAACGAATACATCAGAAAATAATAGAATACACTAAGGAACACTTACAAATTACATAAACACCAAATGATGGTAATACGTCACTATGTTGTATGACAATGAAAAATGTTCTAACTACTCAGCAGAAGAAACAAATGAAGATCGGAAATCAAAATAGTAATTAAATTTGTACTTTGTAATGCAATTTTTGATTTATCAACATTCTAACTATATTATAATAACAGTCTGTATTTTTTCTAATTGACCAGAATGGAGAATTTTTATAATACAAAAACGATACATTTACAAAAATGAAGAAATAATAAATTTTAAAAAACTAATAATAAACTAAATTTAAAACAAATTGAAAATCTGTTAGTCAAAGCGGATGATGTATTATGAAAGTCTATATAAAAAAGGTTTCAACATTAAGTTTAAGCTTTATGGGTTTAGTGTTTATGGGTTAGGATTTGTAGGTTTAAGGTTAGTGGGTTAAGGGTTTATGGGCTTGCGGTTTATGGGTCTAGACTTTATGGGTTGAAATTTGTGGATTTAGGGTTAGTGGGGTTAGGGTTTATAGGTTTACGCTTCATGGGTTTAGGGCTTATGGGTTTAGGGTTAGTGGATTTAGGGTTTATGGGTTGAGGGTTTATGGCTTTATAGGTTAAGGATATATGGGTTTAGGATTTATTGGTTGGGGTTTGGGTTAGTTGCTTTCAGAAATGTGAGTCTCAAGTTCAATGTTCAGGGGTTTTGGATAAGGTTTCATAACTATTGTAATTTGAAAAAATTAATTTTAAAATTTAGGCGATGTGAGTCTTTTCGAAATTCAATTACTAACATTTAAAAAAAATTGTTCAATTCGGTCAAGATTTGTGACCTCTAGGTGGTTTTGAACAAAAAATTAGTACTCTATCTCCAGTTAAACGTAAAATTCGGTATCAACGGTGCTTTATCCCTATTTTTAAATTTCCACCCCATTTTTATACATACTGCATGATTTTGTGTCAAAGAATAATTTTATACGTTTCGCAATTTTTCGCAATTTTCACATAATGAAATAATTATACTTTTTAAATCCGATCATTATGTCCCCTATATTATGTATCTAAACGTGTGACTCTTGAGCTTTTAAAATCACTACATATAAACACTTTTATCTTCACTTGCCTCAGAATTACATGCTTTTGAAAAAAAATATTCCAAGATTTTGTAATCAAATTTTTTTTTAAATTCTGATACAACTTTTATCATTTTTAATTTTTAAATTTTTTGTTTAGCAGTGCCCTTTAGAGCACAGAAAATACTTTCTAGACAAAAAAATTGACTTTAATTAACCGACTTGTCGCTGCGATACAAAGCTGAGAAGACGGGCCGGGTCTTTTTGACCCCCGTTTGGTAACAACGTATACTATAATACGTGGAGTAATTGAGGGTTAAGTATATTTAGAACTTAGATACTTATTTCTATTTATGGTTTTTATATTCCACAACTTAATATAAATTAGTCTTATAGGCATGGTTCGTTCAAAAAATTATTTTGTCATTAATTTCTCAATTTTTATATGCGAATTTGTATAATGAGACACATCACTGAATGACATTTTAAACTATATTTTAATTATCCATTTATTAGTAAAAGCAACTAATGTTCAGAAGCGTTGCTAAAATCTAAGGTCAGGATAACGTTAAGGTTTTTGTTATTATTTATTACAAAAAAAAAATTTACGGATGTAAAAAAGATAAATAATATTCAGCAATTTTTTGTCCTTAATTCTGCATGCCAAGATCTTCAATTTGAGCCATCTCCTTAGAAAATAGGACTAAAAGCAAAGCTTCCGGAATAGGGGTCATCTCATCCCTAAAGTTCCCAACCGCTTCCCCCCCAAATGATTGATTGTACAAATTATGAAATATAAATAGGCAGTAGGCTAATACAAAACCTCAGGTTCGTGGCTTGAATAGTTTTCTTAGGTGTGCTACGAAACTGACAGAAGCTGGAACGAGAATACAAGGGTTTCCTGCAAACCCCTAAGAAAGTACGAAAATTTGCCAGCTTCTTCAAAGTATCACAAAAAAATTCGCAGTACCAATTTATGACAGCCTAATAAATTTGTGTCCAGTAGGTACAAGGGTGTAGCAGGAAGCCCATTCGGACTGAAAGCACAGTTTCCAGCATTGGGGTTTGAATAAACAAATTTTCGTCGTTTTTTTATTTGGCTCATTTTTTAAGCCAAGTCAAAGCGTCCGGAAATTCCGAACTTTGATGTGCCTTTATAGGACAGTCGAGTCTAAACGTACGGAATTGGCAAGAGGCATGGGGAGCAGGAAAAGGGAAGTGACGTGGCTTGCTTCCATATCTATAGACACTACCTATTTTTTAAGCGCTGATATAAAAATAATTGTAACACAGCACATTCTATTTCTTGTTTTAATTCTATATGTCAAGAGCTTTAATTTAAGCCATCCCTGAAGAAATTTGGACTAAAAGAAAAGAATCTAGCATCAATTCGAGCCATGTTTGAAGAAAATCGGATTAAAAAATAGCTTCAAACGCAGGAATCTTCTTATCCCTTAATTCCTTTTCGAGTTATCAATCCCTTTATCAAGATTATAAAAGTTTCCGACAAAACTATGAAAAATACATATAATGAAATCAAAAACGTCGTCTACTCTTTCCACCAGGTATGTTCGCAAGTTGATTCTGATCTTATATTTGTTGCTGGGCAGTTTAAATAAAGAATATAAATCAGTTATTATTATGTACCAAACAGATCTCGATATCGACTTTAATGGTATTTTAAAATCCATAATTTTTATTTAGTAGGGTTCTTCAAGTGTCCTTGGTTGGTCATATTTTAATCACTATTGTTGGTCACTGATTTGTAGGCCAACTCTTGACTGAGTTTCCATCGAGGAGTATTAGGAATTTTGTGTGGTATCGTAGGTAACCGAATAATCTAATTTAAGAGTATAGATTGGATCTTGTGTCGTGTCAGTATAGGGGTGCTCATTTTTTAAATTAAAAAAAGTTTTAGTTAAATCTAAACGTCTTCACGCTTTTTGAAGACATTTAGTTGTGAAAATATACTTTACAAAATAATTAGCCTGGCTTGACAGTCTGTCCTAAATTTTATCCAGCATTGGCCTAACCATATTTTTCTTATTTTTATAACTTACATTTCTTGAATTATTTAGAAGGCCATGAAGAAGTTTAGAGTATTTGTAAAATTAAGATAATATATAACCAAAAGGATTATATATTTATATATATCTTAAGAATGTTGCTATTACGTGAAACGCCGCGAATCGAAGAAAAATCGATCATTGCGTGCGTATTCATTCATGAAAAAGAGGGGATGAACGGGTCTAATGAATGGAGAGACCCACTCGATACGAGGACTGACCGAGGAAGATCACTGTGCGAAAAATACCGTGACACGTCGGGACTTACCCAGATAGCAATATGCGCGCATAGTGCGACGCACGTGCGTCGCACGCGTGCGGATTTTGTCGCACGGCTTGCACGCAAGCGATGACGCAGATATGTTCTCATACGCGTGACATGTGCTTCGCACGTCATGAAGGTCGCACGTCGTGCGGGAATAGTGCAAGCACACGTTGCGGCTTCTTCCGGACGGTATATATAGTTAAAAGTTTGTCATAAGGACAAGCGCAGGATTTCGCTGGGAGCAGCTACTAATCTGAACGTAATTTTTATTTCATTTCATTCTCTAAAAAACATTCGACTTCACACTATAAAATGGTCTATATTTAGTGTCACACAGATTTATATATTTTTGCGAAATATAGGAAAAGTTCTGACGCACTGTCGTAATATATAATATAATAAAATTTGTGACATACTCAACTATATATATAAATATACATAGTAATAAAATATTTGAAATATGCATTGTGAAATCAAAAATATAGTGTTTAACGTAACATACATATCTTTTTATGCAACTATAAACGGACGATCGATGAGAAAAACACACGAAACGAAACAAACCTCGAGGTGAAGTGTTTAGAGTGTAATGAATAAAACGCAGAATAAAACTGTAAATACCGAAGAGAAAATAGCACGCATACACATCGAGGGACTAGAGTCACAGCACAGAAGAAATGAAAATTGTTGAGGAAACTCGGGAAAACATGGGAAGTAATGCAAAACGAGACGAGACCGCAAGACGGGAAGTCGTCATAGAAGGCGCGAAGACACTCGTGGCGCGTCAGGCATTTCCGTTGGGTCGACGGTGGCTGCTGCGCCATATATGTATTATTCGAGGACAGCGCACGGTTTTTAAATACAACTTTCTTCATTCCACTTGGAAATAGTGAAAATACATACAAGTTTATTAAAAATTACAGATGCATTTTTTAAATTTATTAACCAATTTTCTGAAAATTGACTTCAAATTTGATTTTAAACTTCATTCAATATTAAACCTGAAACTAAAATGACAAATTGGAGTTTTAAAAATAAAAATAAATATTCAAAGTTGAAATTATTTCAACAGTTTTATCTTTAAAAATGATTCCAATTCAAAATAAAATTTTTTGAAATATCATATAGATACATAACGAAAATTCATGGAATTTTGTATGGTGGATCAAGGTTTAATAGCATATTTCACTTTTCAACTTTTTCAAGTTTTTTTTTCCTCTTCAATTTTCGGGATGACCATAAAAAAATATTTCAAAAAATTCTTTATTCGGTGTAAGCATTTTTAGAAATATTTTTTAACTATTTTCTTTTAAACTTTATTCTTTTATAGTTTTTTTATGGTTTCGAAATTTTTGCGTAATTACTCTGCTGTAAGAATGTTACTTGATGTAAGAATTTTTAAAAATATTTTTATGTGGTTATATTGAATGTTCAAAAAAAAAAAAAAAAGAAAC
>CAKNWT010328678.1:1160-13985 GCA_932066315.1 Andricus coriarius | reverse complement strand
TGAAAAATATGTGGGCCCTGTTTCATGAGTCATTTGTTGCTTCAGACCTTTTGTTAATAAATAGGTTAAACATTTCATCACTTTCAATGATTAAATTGATTTTTTATAAAATACATTTTTTTCAAGGAACTGATAATATTCTTGTATGAATAATATTATCCAATTTGATATCTCAGTATGTAATATTTTATAAATTGTACTCGTTCAATCAAGTCTTATTATCTTAGTGTATCCATTTCGCGAGAAAGAATTCCTAATGTTTTAAATCCAATAGTAAATAAATTAATTGAAAATAGAAGGAGTTAACTTTAGGGTTACCACCCGTCCAGGGTTTTCGGGACATGTCCTCTTTTTTCGAGGTCTGTTCTGGTGTCCTGCTTTTCTCCTGAAAATAGGAAAAATATCCTGGTTTTTTACAAAACTAAGATTTTTGACAGCAAAGCTAAATATTACCAGGGCATGACACGATTATTATGATTATAGTTCCCAAGTTGACTCAGCGGGGAAAATGCGAAACTGCAGCGCTGATCGACTTTCGCCCAATTATCTTGTTTAAATTTAAATTAAATATAAGAATTTCATTAACTTTTTTTATTATATTTACATTTATAAAATATTAAAGCGATAGAAACATCTGTTTTTGCAGTTCTAAATTAAACAAATATAAGTTAAGCATAAAAGGTATAATTTATGATAACAATATTTGATACATTTTTTATCTTTATATATATATATTTAGCACTGTGATTATGTATATTTAAACACGTAAAATAACAGGTAAACTAGTAAAATACATATGTCCAACAGAGGGAATTTACAAAAAAAAAGCAAAAATTCTAAAACTTGTTATAAAATTATTACGTTAGGCGGGTTACAAGTAAAGGGATTTCAAAGGTTATATTTTGACATCGGATGTTGACACGTCCATTTTGGTTATCGGAAAACGGCGGAAACATTTGAAGAGCATTCTCAAACGAAACTATATGAAAAATCAAGAATAATCATTTCATAGTTTGTTATGCGTCTCAGATTTCTGCCAAATTCATATTGTCAATATCAATTTCTAAAATACGTTTTCGAGATTATGATATTCTTTATTTTTCTCATGCAAATTATTTTTCGAAAACTCAGTAAAAAGAATATCATTTTCTCATAGTGTTAATTCTTGAAATTGAGATTCATAATATTTCGTATTCAGAATACTACTTTGTCGTCTTCGTGTTTTAGAGACTCGTATGATAATATTAAACTTCGGTACTGCCATACGAATAAGTGTAATAAAACCTCGGTTTTCCCTATTTTGGAACGATATTATACTAAATTCTAATTCATTTTTTTCATTTATTCTAACAAAAGGTCTCTTAGTGTACTTACCAATCCTGGAGATATGTGGAGTTCGTGCGGATTATTCTTATTTTTTGAATAGCGTCCGACATTTGCGTTATCATCCTACAAGCAACAATGATTCAATGCTTAAAACATTTATTTATAATGATACATAACAACTGAGAAGCAGCAAAAAGGCATGCGTGTCGAAACGTGACTATTTACTTACAGGATAAAAATAATAATGTAAGCATATGATACTCACTAATTTTTGAGATGTGTGCATTTTTTTCTCCAATGGAGAAACCGTTTGCAAAAATTCTGAATATTCGTCGAAAGCCTTATCCACTTCGGTGTCCGTGTCATAATTATTATGTGCACTCGAATCATCCACGCCAATCGTTTCCTTTTGTGACTGCAAGTAAGTCAGTTTTGATATAAGTCCAAGAGTCAAGCTTGTCGAAAAGTCAATTAACAGGCGATGTAGAAGGCATTCCTGATTCAACATTCAGATCTCAACAGAGGAAAAGAAGAAAACAAGAACAATTTCCTGCGGATGATTTGGAGGTTAGTGCACTGCTTTATATTTTCTATCACTGATCCAATAATTTAAAGTTAAATGTTTGTAATGAGTTTCCTAATATGACCCAAGTGACAAGTCGTTTCATTTCGCGACGTGCGATGTTCAAGGTTAGGATTAATTCTACGCTAAATTTCTACATTTTTCGAATAAAAAATGTGAATGTTATTTATTTAGAGTATTTTATTGTTTACTTAAAAGAGTAATTAGTAAACTAGGTGGAATTATACAGCTAAAATTTATCATTGGAATAATAATACAAATAATATATTACAATATTTATAAAACAATACATTACTTTTAAACTATTCCAACCTTATTATATAGTACAAGTATTTTATATTTACCTACTCAGAATGGGCCAGGGGTATGGTTCTTCAGTAATGGAAGATTATTAAAACATTAAAATCTTCTGAAAAGAGTATAAATGATTGAATTTGAAATAATTATATCAGCTAATATTTATCTAAAAAAATTATTATGTTTTTAAAAGAGTAAATGATTGAACTTGGTAGAATTATATCAGTTAATATTTATCATTAAAATATTAATATAAATATTGTAATATAGATAAAATAGTACAATATTTATAAAATAATATATTACTTATATACTATTCCAGCCTTATTATCTAGTATAAGAATTTTATTTTATTTGCCCATGGTGGGCCGGGGTATGGTTCTTCAATAATTTAAGATTATTAAAAAATTGTAATCTTTTGAAAAGAGTATAAACTATTGAATTTGAAAGAATTATATAAGATATTATTTATCATTGAAATAATATTATAAATATTGTAATATAAATAATATATTACAATATTTATACAACAATATATTACTTGTATACTATTCGAACCTTATTATACAGTTCAAGTATTTTATTTTCATTGATTCAGGGTGGGCCGGTGGTATGGTTCTTCAATAATTTGAGGTCGCTAATAGTAGATTATATACCTAGGCCGTAAAATTCATATTTCTGTCCCGCCCATTCCGCCATCTGATGTGACGAAGCATGCCGTCAAATATTTCTAAATAAGCTGGGCGATTAATTTTTGTCAAAAATCCAAGAAAATTATTTATATCTATGCCCAAAGGTGGCGAAAAAAAATGGTACAAAATTGTTCGGCGTGACATGTGCCCTACATCTTTAACGTCAACAGTATTGTTGCGAATATCAATTCAACGATAAGTAAATTTTTTTCATTTTGAATAAAAAATATAAAATATGTTTTTTTTTGTGTTGAATCTACAGAATTCAAGGAATTTACTAAATTCTACGAATTTATTGAATTTCGTGAAAGCTGTAGATTCTTTGAATTCCGTCGATTTCTTGAATTCCGAAAATCCCTTGAAGTCCATTAATTTCTTGAATTCCGCAAAGTCCTGGAATTCCTTAAATTCCATGAAATCCTTGAGTTTCATGAAATCCAGGAATTCCGTAAATCCCGTGAATTCCTTGAATTCCTAGAATTAACTGAATCTAGATAATTGAGGGAATTCCCAGGACTTCAAAATAATGCAAGGAATTCAGGGAATTAGGTAAATTTAATGAATTTATTCGAGGTCAAGTAATTTTGAAGCATTTAAGGAATTCAGATAATTCAGGATATTCCAAAGAATATAGAATATTTCAGTGAAGTTAAAAGAATCTGAAAGCGTTTAAAGCATCCCAAGTAATTCATAAGAATTAAAAAGGATTACATAGAATTCAACAAACTCAAAGAAATTCAAGTGAATTCAATCGAATTCAAGTTAATACAAAGGTGAAAAGGTGAATTCAAAATATTTGAAAATAATATACTAAACGGGAGAGTAATAATGACTAAACCTGTCTATCTGCTGTTTAAGTATGCGTACTAAAACAAGAGGACAACTCAAAAAATAGAGTGGTTCTTATAGACGACCATCGATAGGGTGGTCGTTTTATATTTAGACAATCACGGTAAGAGAGGCTTTTTAACATGCAGGTATCGAATTGGTTTTGGATTCTCGTGAATTTCGAGAATGCGAAATAATTTGAGTACTCGAAACTTTCGAGAACCCGAAGTAATTCGAGCAATCGAAGGGTTCCTGAACCCGAAACTATTCGAATACTCGAAAATTTCAAATACCCGGCAGAACCCGAGTACTCGCATTTTTTCAACATTTTTTAAATATAATTTTTAAAAATAAAATTTTTTTTCAAACAAGTTTTTTTATCCAATTTTTTCATTAAAATTTTGTTTAAACGCGTTTTTTTCAAATATTAGAAAAATTCATTTCGTTTTATTACATAACTTTTTCTTAAATAAAATTTGTTTTTAAAATTAAAAAATATTTTGTTTCAGTATTTTGTTAAGACTTAAATTAACGTCTGAATATGCTACGAAACCCTTCTTTCTAGGCGCTCGAAACCTACTTTGACTCATTTTTGTTATATAGAAAGCGATTTTCTCCTTTATTTTTACACCCAAATGCCACACACATACCTGGCATTTTGAAAATAGTGCTTTAAACTAACATCTCAACACTATTTTATCAAGGACTGATATTATGCGAATAGTAGACGTCGCCACCGTTGAAGCCGCCGACTGATGTGTCTCCAGGCTCATTAGCACTTTTAGCAACCGCAAGTGTCAGTCACAAAAAGTTTGAAAATTGTTTAAATTCTCTTTTTTAGATTGCTGGTCTTGACGCTGTTGATAACACTGATGATTCACAAGATGGCACTGATGCTTTATCATTGGGTTTGGAACCAGTGAAATGTACACTTGCAAAAGAAAGCTTGAATGAAAGTACGGCATCGAGTTGTTCCGATGAGGATAATCCGAAAATAATTACTGGTAATAATGATGATGAAAATGAAGAGGTTTTTTATGATGCGAATGCAGTTTCCGAAATAGGAGCAGAGTATTATATAGACGAGTTACAGGTGATCAATTTACTGAGACTGAATTTAATATAATCTATTTGACAAATGCCTCATTTATTTAGGATTTTCCATCTTTCGATTGCTTATGTGCATTATTCGAGGCAGTCTAGATTCATTCCTCTGGTCATCAACAAATCCTCGGAATTGGTTTGATCCTCCCTTCATGCTTCTTCCGATTTCATCGTATGAACATTATAATAGCTTTTTACCCTGGGAATCCCATTTAAGTGCGGTTTCGGGCATGGTTCTGAACGGCCTTCAATTAAATCGAACACAACGTTCGCTCGCACCGAACGTAAACATTCCGTTGGATTTGAACGCATGCTAATACCTGACGCAACTAACGCGCTGAGGGTACTTCCCGCTCTGCCTCTACGTTGCTGTTTGTCACGCATGACTGAGCACCGTCTGTCTCTCGGTCCCGTGGTACCCGCATCATCATCAAAACGCCAAGGACTCAAATTCCAGGGTCGACCTAAATGATAGTTACAAAAATGGGATTTCCAATGTATTAGATCTTATATTATTGATCTTATTTCATCGTAGAAATTTTTCAGGTAATCTGTAATTTATTATTTGCTTTGAGTCTCAATTCTTGGCATTCTTGTGAATGCCAAACTTCGAGTTTGCTTGGCTTTGTTGTGTCCTATTCGCCTTCCCATAATGTCTCTTATTTCACTAATCTGCTGCAAACTTAATATGCTGATTGTTTGGTGACTGTAATTTCATACTAATGAAAAGTGCTAGATCATATAAGGGAAAAGTGCCCACATTTGTTCAGCGTATATAGGGAATCAAAAGGAATATATACAAAATTAGTGCATTAAACTTAGCCTCGTTCTCCGGTGATTACGTACGTAGTACCTCTTCGTTTCGCTTCACGCCACAACTTTCAGAGTTATAACAGAGAGAAAAAACCTCTAGTTTCCTCTCTCTCGTGTTTCTTGTTCCGAGCTTTATAAACGATTCGCTATGCGCTCTAGCCACACGATACAGAGTGACAGTGTAGTTTTTTCGTATTATCTTAAACATTCATTCAGTTTCGTGAATATAAAATGGGAAAATCAGAAAAGCAGATTGCTGAGCTACAGAAACAAATTCAAGAGCTGCAGCAATATGTTAGCAAGAGGCCTAAATAGAAACATGGGCATCGATTCTCTCGAAATCCACGGCGGCCATGTTTGTGCGGGAGAAGAGGCTGCTGTAAGAACAGGAGTCCATCAAGGAGTGTTTCCAGGAGACGTTGCAGAATGAGATCCCGCTCACTTCGTCGAGGGAGAGCTGCTCAGAGCTCATCATCGAGCTCTGCAAGCAGAAGCAGCAGCCATGCATCGATATCGTCCAGAACGTCGAGATCCCCCGCTGGATCTTTTTGTCCTCGCAGCAGATCCTCGATCATGGAAGATCTTCAAACAGATCTCATACACCACGGAGATCAAGATCAGGTAATTTAAAAATCAATTTGGGCGTTTGGAAATTATTGCATAACCAGCAGGGTGTGACTACGATCAGCCGCGATGTATATCGGGTTATCGACAGTCGCTAGCGGATTAGGTACTTTATCGACCGATAGTTTGCAACTCATACCAGTTGACAGTATAATTTCCGACCTTCATGGTCGAGGGTTTTTTCTGAATCCGACTTTGATAGTCGATGCTCCAATTTGGGGGTCTACACTCGTTGCTTTAACTGGGTTTTGGCGATGGATGTTTGAATTCCAACTTTTGTAGTCGATGTTTTTCCCTCATTTTTTGAACCCTACAGTCAATGCTCTAATTCCGACTTTTACCGTCAATGTTCCAATTTCGATTTTTACAGTCGATGTATCAATTCCGACTTTTACAGTCGATGCAGTCGGTGTATCAATCCTGACTTTATAGTCGATGTTTAAATGCCGACTTATACAGGGTGTCCCAGACTCAAGTGAGGAAAAATAAATAGTTATATTACAATTAAAAAAAGAAATAGAAAATTCCTTTTCCAAAAATTAGTTGAAGTTTTAGTTTTTGAGTTATTACATGAGTAAGCTGGACCAATTAGGAGTACGGTATAAACAGTCGTGCGTACGTGAGCCTAAGTCCAGCGCAGTGTTGTTGAGCGAGGGGAGAACAGCAGTCACTACACTTCGTTGGACTCCCGTTCACGTACACTGTTAAAAATAATATTAAATTTAATATACCCATGTGTGTTAAAATTAATATATCAAGCATATACAATCGTCATTAAGAGCGTGTATATTAAATTTCATATACATTCATGTTAATCACTTACAAGGAAAATCAGATCATTCTACTTCACACAAATTTAAAATAAGTTTAGCAGTAATTTTCGATCATAAATAATAAAACATGATACCGTCTTCCTATTAACCAAAAATAAAATTGGATTTCAAGTCGAAAAGTTCAATTAAGCAAATAAATAACAGAGCTAACCTACAATCAACTGTATTTGCATTCAATTTTTATAATTTAGAGCGAATTCAGGGAAAAGTTCCACCCGTACATTGCACTTTCATTATAAATAAGAATTCAGTCGACGAACTCTAGATTATTAATTTAACTGCCAATAGTTGACAAGATTTGAAGAAATGAAAGCACTTTGAGTTTTCACGCAAACTGATATAACGATCTGTATATTAAATTCAATACACATGTATATTAAATTCACTACACCAATGTATGTTACAATTCAGTAGCGGTAGTGCATATTTGCTTCACACACATGTATATTAAATCTCATACAGATTTTTCTAACAGTGTACGCACGGCTGTTTATACCGCTCTCCTGATTGGTCCAGCTTAAACATGTAATAACTCAAAAACTAAGACTTTAACTGATTTTTGAAAAAGGAATTTTAGATTTATTTTTTTTATTTTTATACAGCCATATAAGTCTGGACACTTGAGTCTGGGACACCCTGTATAGTCGATGTTTTTTCTGACCCCGCTTCCTCACGATCAATGTAATTTTTTTCGACCCTCAGTAGTCGGAACAATTGCTTCACACTTATATTACACAGGACTGTTTTTTTACAGGGAAGATAAATCCAGACACGAATCTCGAAGATGGCCCTGCAAAGCAGCCATTGGGCAAAGAGATTTTGGACATAATTGGAGTGAACCCGGCTGTTGTAACATTGAAAGAGACAGTCTTTCGTGCAGGCATTGTGGGCAGATAGGGTCCCCTGTTAGCTGCAGGACTCAAAAAGAAGATAGGGAGAACCTAGCACTAAAGTACTCCCTAAAAGGTCCACTTCTTTTCAAAGCCCCGTCATTAAATCCAGAAGTGGAGAGCTACCTACAAGGACATGAGAAAAAGCGGGACAAGGGTTTCATTGAAGCGCAAAATAAAATCGGCTTGGTGATCGCTGCTGTCGGCCAAGCAATAAACTGGCTCATGGAAGAAAATGTGGAAGTGGACAAACTTCAGTTACTGGGCACGCGTTGGGACGCGGGAAAAGTCTTGGCAGATCTTCATCAAAAGCAGTCCCAGACTCGTAAAGCGTTCATCAACTCGATTATAGCACCAAACGTGAGGCACATCCTGAATAAGACCAAAACAGACGTTCTGCTCTATCGCGAGAATCTTAGAGACAAGCTGAAAGAGGGCAAGATCATCCAGAAGACTGGAGAGGAGCTGCGTGTGAAGCCTAAGCCAAAACCAAACAACAACAAACCTACGAATTTAAACTGGAAAAGCCTGCCTACGCGTCAACCTCCAAAGGCGGGCCACAGGACCAAGAGTCAGCAGAACTCGAACAAACCAACGAGGAGTTCATCGAATGCGAACCACAGTTCTTTGAGGTCTAGAGGTCGCCGACACCCTTACAACAGTCGCAGATACTATTGGGATGATAAATTCGTGCTTGATTGTGTTACCGGATATAAAATCTTTACTAATACACTAGTGGAACAGTTTCTGGAACCTCTGGAGCCACAGCACAAACAAATTGAGATTTATGAATATAAGCTAGCTATTCAACAACTCATCAAAAAAGGAGCGGTTGTTCAGTGCACACCATGCACTGGCCAGTTTCTGTCCACTTATCTTCTTAGGTCCAAGAAAAACGGCTCAAATGGGTTCATCTTAAGCATAAAAGTGTTTAACAAATACGTGGACCCACCACATTTTAAACTAGAAGATATCAGGATGGCCACAAAACTCGTAACTCCAGGAGAATTCATGACTTACGAGTTCACATGCTTACCTTTCGGCTTTTGCTTGAGCCCAATCATTTTCACTAAGGTTATGAAACCAGTCATCAATACACTACGAACCGGAGGTTGGCTTTCTTGTACATACCTTGATGACATACTTCGTATGGGCGACAATTACGGCGAATGCGCAATAAAATTAAAGAAACCGTGGCATTACTTGAAAGCCTTATTTTCCTTATAAACTATAGCAAAAGCCACCTCTCGCCGAGATCGCGTTGCCAATATTTAGGTTTTATAATAGACTCAGTAACCTACTCGTTAGAACCTACCACGGTGAAGAAAAACAATTTAGTTGGTTTTGTCAAAACGTTCAAAATCAAACGTCGGTGCCCTATTCGCGAATTCTCTCGCTTGATCTGATCATTAGTCGCGGTGTCATCAGGGGTAGAATACGACCCGGTACAGGTAAGAAGATTAGAATATGCACAAAATGCAGCATTAATAATAATTAATGACAATAATTTCGACAAGCGTATGTATATAAGCAAAACCCTAACGGAGGATTTTGATTGGTGGATAAACGCCTTGCCTTAAGCAACTAGGAAGATCAGGACAAATGTTTTTGAAAAAGAATTTTTCTCCGATCCGTCGTTGTCGAGCTGGGGTGCGTATTCCGAAGGTCGCACGGCAAGAGGCCTGTGGAATAATGAAAAATGTCAAAATCATATAAATCACTTAGAACTATTGGCAGCTTTCTTTGCAATAAAAAGCTTGGCCTTCGACGTGAGAAACTATGAAATATTGTTGAGGATGGACAACTTAACAGCAATCTCATATTTGAACAAGATGGGCGGTATGCATGTTAGGGGACTCAACGAGGGTGCACGAGAAATTTGAGATCGGTGTGCCAAACTGAACATTTTGTTATATGCCTTGTATATTCCATCAAAGGAAAATAAAGAGGTCGGCAAAGAATCAACGATAGTGAACATCGACACGGAATGGGATTTGTAGTTCGCTTGGCACAGTAATCCCGGAACTGACCTCATCGATGCGTTCACGAAGAATTGGAACTACTGGTTTTTCTACGCTTTCCCACCTTTTGCGTTAATATTTAAACCTTGAAAGAAAATTGCCACAAATAAAGCGGAAGGGTTAGTAGTTGAGCCTTTCTGGTCTGCTCAACCCAGGTACTCTCTTTTTATGTCAATGCTGATAGAAAACCCTATAATAATAAAACCAGCAGCGAACTTATTAACATTTAATTCCAGGTCCTATCATCTAGCGTCAAAGCTTTCACTAGTAGCAGGGATCGTATCTGCGAAGCCTTCAAGAGGAAAGGGCTACCGGCAGAGATACTGGAGGTAATGCTGTCATCACTCGCACCGTCTACAATGAAGCAGTATGGGTCTGCTTTGAAACCTTGGTGGAATTTTTGCAATAGGCTGAATTTGGACCCTTTTCAGGCGAGGAAAATTTCGGTCATAGGATTCCTTACCGAAAACACAAAGAGGGCGCAGCCTACGATTCCCTGAATTCAATGAAGTCGGCTATAGCATTAATTCAAGAACGAGAACTCCAGGACAACGCGAACCTTAGAAGATTTTTCAAAGGGATATACCGTCTGAAGCCACCGAAACCAAAGGACGTGAAGATTTGGAACACAGACACAATCTTACAAAAAATGGGAGAATTTTTTCCCCTTGAAAACCTTAATCTGACTCAACTCACCCTTTGTCAACTGCGCAAAAGGCGCAAATCTAGGGTGTCATTAAGCTGCAAAATATCGAAGAGACCGACCAGGGTTTCGAAATAAAAATTGCGAATCTCATAAAAACCTCAAAAGTTACCAATGTCGCACAAAAATTATTCGATCTACGTGGCACACAGTAAATTTATGTTAAGTGCGGCTAGTAAATCGTCAATCCATCGACAAACTGACGGAAAACATAGCGCTTTGGACTTTATCATAAAATTACATCGCAGAGCCTCTGATTTTGCTCTAATAGTGATAGGTTCTGTGTGAATAACAAAATATATTTTTTTTCATCGAAAACGATAGCTCAGAAAAGTAATCTACGCTTAATTTATCCTGCTAGAGCGTTTAGAAATTTCGAACCTTACGAACATAAATTCAAAATTGAAATGTGGGCCTGCCATTTTACGTCTTGCATTTTTTTACAGAAGTGTGTAAACTTACATCGTTTTACGCAGATCAAATAATTTCCCTCGTGGCACGATGTAATGTTACACCAACATTTTATACAGTATATAGAATTCCATGGACAATTGAACACAAAACTTGTGTTGATACAACGCCTTTTTTCTGCCGAGGCTTAAGTTATTAAAGTATTGTACCTTGACTATTAAATATAACGCTAGAGAAACGCATTCACAGAAAATTCGCGCTACCCACTTCACTACCGCAAGTTATAAATTCGTCCCACCCTAATGCTATCAAATACTATTTTTGTTGGGAAAGTAGAATTCTCGAAGAAACACCTGCAAAAAGCTGGACACTATTTTTTATATCTTTCTCTCCAGCAGCAGTAAATAGATTTAGCTAAGAGTAAATATTACAAGGAATTTCGAAGAACGAACTATGAAAAAAGCGACATTATAAACGGAAAATACTATAAAGCATTGAGGGAGGGGAATGTTAATGGATACAATGATATTACAATTCAGTGGTTCACTGACGAAATAAAAGCTTTTAATTCAGGTAGACCATCAATATGGGCAGTTTTAGTACAGATCATTGAATTGCTGTACATCTTAAGAAAATACCATATTATCTGTTTTTTTCTCTATGGTTTGTTTCTTAGAAACCACCCATGAACATGTTTCTCCGACCACTAATCGAGGAGCTGATAGAACTGCACGAGAACGGGTTTGAAACTACAACTTACCTGAATCCAGAACTCATCAAAATAAAAGTACATGCACTTGTTGCACCCGTCGATTCTTTTGCGCTACCTGCAATTTAAAACATTAATCAATACAATGGAAAATGTGGCTGCTCGTATTACATTATTTCGGGAGAGGTGACACCGTTTGGAAAGGGGGAAAGGGTACGACCCGAGTATATTACGGAGACGTACATGCAGGTCGATCCTTGGAACAACATAATCGAGATTGTGAGAGTCGAAAATAAGTCACAAGATTGCAAAGGATTTCATGTGATACCGAAGCATTTTCACAAATTTTAAAGGAGATCAGGTGTTTTTATGATATTTCGAAGATTTGAAAGGATATAAAGAGATTTTAAGAGAATCCAGGGGATTTCAAAGGATTTTAAGGGATTTCAAGTGAGTTAAAAATAAATCAAGGGTTTTGAAGGGATTTAGATAGATGTTCAAACAACTCAGGGAATTTTAAGGAATTTTTACGGGTTTTAAGAGATTTGAAGGGATATCATCACTGCTGACTTCGAACCGCGATATTTCGGTGACAAAAAGAGATAGGGCATTTTTTTAAACAGTAGGCAGCTAATGAAATTCCACGCCTAGTGGTACCTATCAAATATTTTTTTGACCTTCTGAAAATAATACAGCACGAGATCTCAAAATTATACGACATCGAGCCTGAAATCTTATTTTTAATTTAAGGCCATGTGACGAGTGGGTCACGTGACCGGCTTCCTACCTTACCGATACTTTTTTTATTTGTAAACTTATTATCACACGAATAGCCACATCGAATTGAAAATTTGGGATAATAAATAAGACGCACTAAAAAACGCGGCTCTGGTCCTAAATTTTTATAATTATGAAAAAAGTTTTTTTTGTAAATAATTTTTTTTTGCTTTTTTCATAATTATAAAAAAATTTAGGACCAGAGTCGCTTTGG
>CAKNWT010328675.1:0-11983 GCA_932066315.1 Andricus coriarius | reverse complement strand
CACTCAACTTTTTACTTCTCCCCAGCCAAAAAATGATCGCACTCGAACAACACCGTGTAACCTCTATCGGTACTGGAAACGGAAGCCATTTTTTTTTATTTTATAATTATAAGGGACATTTATCGAACACTTCGTCGAAACTAAATAACTAAAAAAAATTCTATGCGAGTAAAACTTCAAGGGTTGCATTACAGAACTAGATAACCAGCAAAATCTGAATTTTTCAGGAGACAGAAATAAGATTCTTCTAAAGGAACATGACATTTAGACATCAAACAAAAATTTACTCTCAAGGTGAAGTGTTTCTGAAGTGAGGCCGTAAAAGTATGATCAAAAAAAATTATCCACTTCCAAGGAATAGAATGTAGAATCTTACAATCTCAAAGTGACAGGGGCCACATATTTGTGATATTGAGTTGCTAAGTTAGGAGACCATGAGTTTCATCGGGAAAAGTTAACCTATTCCGAGTAAATCATTGAAGAATTTGGAGGTTCAAATTGCATGGGTTCTTTAAATCGTAATTGGCTAGGGACAACAACCTATTTTTCAATTTTTAAAAAACATTGACAATAACTTGCTTATGAGGTATGGGGAGACTGAATAAGAATAAAAAAGTTTTCATACCAAAAATTTATACTGCTAAGGGAAAATAAGGATTTAGTGTGACCGCATTGCACTGTAAGAGACTATTTGTCCCTTAAAGGTATATGAAAGGAAGAAAGATATATATTTCTCTTTATAATTAAACGATAATAATTTTGAGAATCATCGTTTCTCATTGGAGACAAATGCAGAGAATCATTTATCTGGTTCTATGTTGCAACCCTTCACTTACCATTTTCACAAATTTTTTTCAAATAAAAAAATTCGTTGCATAATCATTTTTTTGAATGGTATAATGAGAGTTCACATAATTGTTATCAACAAGCTTACTTCGTTATAGTAGCTTTAAGCTTCTTTCAAGCTTACATCCTAAAATGTAGCGCTTGAGTTCCTGGCCTTTTTTAATAGCCTTGTTGAATTAATTGATTTTAAGAAAAGTAATATTAACGTTTTTTGTGAAGGGTGTTTATTTTTTTTATTATTCAGTTAGTAATCAAATTGAAAAAAGTTTAAATTTGTAAATTTTGTACTGATGATCACATTCTTTTTGTCTCTAAAAAACTTTTTTATATTTTATGCTTATCTTGTTTAACACCTATGTGTTTAGATATAATGCAAATTGGAAAAAAAATGTTTTTCAATTTCATGGACGACTTAAAGAAAATTGTGTTAATCAAAGACATAGATATACTTGAAATGGATTACGTGAATTTCCTATATTGGAAAGCCATGAGTCGTACTTTGCTTCTATGCCTCATCTGATATTGTCATAGACGAGTTTACATTTTATCGATATTTTGTTCAGTGCTATTTACTTCGCTTTTCCTGGTTCTTGGAAATACACCTTCAAATTGCTATATATTTTTGTGAATATAGATTGACTTGATGGAGCACAGAAAACCTTTCTTACTACTGTCAGATAGGCAAAAGAGACGTAGGATTTTAGAATGTCGAGTACTGGATGATCAGAATAATCTTAGAAATGATCGCATTGTACAAAATGATTCCAAAGGGAAAGATATTCCTGTAGAAGATGGGCGAAAAGATCTTTACACTACAGATGTAGTTTCAAAAATACCTGAAGCTGTCCCTGATACCATGAAGAACTTTGAAATAGCATTTCTAGAAGATATGCAAATTCTAGAAGAGTCTGAATTGGAGGATAAATTAAATCGGTATGACGATGATGATGATGATCGTCCTGTACCTGCACCAACATTTTGGGAAAAAATTGCTATGCTTTGCATTCGCCAGCAAATGACTAGGCAAGCAGTAAACGACTGGCTGCAAGTTTTACGTGAAGCCGGTCACACTGAGCTTCCAAATGACAGCCGGACGTTGTTGGGCACTCCTCGCAAGACATCTTCTGTTATCCCTTGTGGTTCTGGCGAATTCATGCACTTTGGCTTGGAAAGAGCGTTGCTGCATGAGTTGCAGTTTGTCAATGAAAGCGATGTAACAGAAATAGTAATACAAATTCATTTTGACGGGCTACCACTTTCTAAAAGCTCAAAAGATCAATTTTGGACCCAACTCGGGAAAATAACAAAACCCAGATGTATTGTTGAGGGCCAATACGAATACCACAAAATGATCTTCCTGGAGACAGATAGCCAGTTAAGGACAGACGAAAGTTTCGCGAATCGTGCTGACGAAGAACATCATGTAGGGGATTCTCCTTTGGAAGAAATACAAATAAAAATGGTATCAGAAATCCCATTAGACGTAATGCATATGATTGACGTAGGAGTGGTGCCGAGAATGATAAGATCATTATTATCTGGACGTCATTCAGGAAGACTCAGTGGCAAACAAATCGAAGACTTATCCGAACGTCTGGTATCATTAAGGGAGTGGATACCAGACGAATTCGTTCGAAAACCGCGAGGTTTCGATGAACTTCCACGATGGAAGGCGACGGAACTCCGTCTTTTCGGACTTTACCTAAGTCCTGTAGTTCTGCAACAGTTTTTGCCTCCAGAATATTTGATTCACTTCAACACATTGCACAGTGCCATGCGAATATTGCACCATCCACAAGATTATCTTCGAAATAATGAATGTGCAAAGGAACAGCTGAAATGGTTTGTGGATAAGTTTTCACTTTTATATGGAGAAGACCAAATGGTCTTCAACGTTCATTGCACCATACACCTGAGTGATGAGGCACTGATTCACGGACCTCTGGATAGTTGCAGTTCATTCTGTTTTGAGAATTTCATGCAGTACGTAAAAAAATTGATTCACAGACCTTTTGATCCACTGCCACAAATTTTCCGGCAGCTCGTGCAAATCAGCGTACAGGAAGGAAAAAGTGCACAAGTGAATATCCATAAGGAGAAAAAATTTCCGATCTTCCAGAATGAGGTTAAGAATGTCCCTCTTGGTTACTCCAGAGCTTTCGAAAAACTTCTTTTTAAAGATTTTAAACTATCGATCAAGAAACCGGATAATTTTTGCTATCTGATGAATGGTGATGTTGTTCGGATAAGCAACATAGCAACAAATGGAAGTACGAAAGTCTGCATAGGAGAGAAGTTCAATAAGCCACGTCCGTTACATAATTATCCAGGAGACTCTACGAAAATGGGAATATATGTAGCAGAAGGATTTTCTGGGACCGTTACGTTTCCCATTAGTGAAATCCTCCAAAAGGCACTTGTGTTGCCACTTTCAAGCGAATATTGTATACAGCCTATCTTGCATATATCTTTAGCAGATCAGAATTACCGTAAGTTTCACATATTTATTTAGTCACTTAATAAAACTTAGTTATTCTTGCTATTGTTGAATTATTTGTACGATATTGACTTGAATGTGTATCTTATTCTTAACGTACAGATCGAGATTGATAATCTATGGATTGCTTATCAATGTCTACTTCATCGAGCAACTGCAATCTCCAATATCGAGAAGATAATGCGTCGGCTAGTATAAGAGTAAGGTAATTAATTTTTTTTCGGTACTATTTTGATTTAAAAACGCGTTTTGTATACGGTTAAACTACAACTTAATGTTTTAAGGGGTGTCTTGTCACCAAATATGTAATTAGTGTAAAACAATCGTTAAACCTTTGAAATATTTAAAAAGCATATGATAAGGTAGGTCGAAAGAGAAAAAAATTGGAAATAAAAAATAGCCTAGTACTGAAATGGCTAATTGCGGGTCCTTACAACCTGTGTAAATTAGAAAATAAATCGAACAACATCCTGAGGTTCCAAGAAACAAAAATAAATTTAAAAAATGTACAGTTACAGAGTATTACAAAAATCCCAAATATTCATTTGTGCTCTAAATAGCAGGCCTTTTTTAAAAATCTTGTAACATTTCAGCGTTTTCAGATTTAGTAAGCCAAAATCTTATTTCAATAAACTTAAAAAAATAATAATTTTTCAAAGCTCTGCAAACTATCCTTCAATTTTCTCAGCCTATATAGAAATTTGCTCGCAATCAAAATGCATATTGAAGAAAAAGGAAGAAGAGTTCAGAAATTATTTAAGGGTCTAGCCAATTTAGTTATTAAAATGTTCACATTTTTTTAAAGTAACTTTGAGTGCGATAAAGTTTCTATATTCTCAAAAAATAGTGTAGTATGCAACGCTTTTAAAAGTAATTTTAATTATTTATGGTTTATAAAAATGAGATTTTGTCCTAGAGTAGCTATAAATATTGAAATCTAATAAGATTTTGGAAAATTGGGCATATTATGTAGATTACGAAAAAAAATACTAGCGATTTTTGCAAAACACTGAGAATAACGAATTTTTAACATTGAGTTAGTTAAGGATCTGGATATTTTAATTGCGAAAATCCTCTCATCTTTTCTAGGTAAATTGTGAGTCTAATAAAGTCTCTATGGGGTCAAATAAATTTTAGGATAGTTCAAAAGCGGGTTTAAACATTATTTTAGGTTTTTGAGGTTTATAAAAATAAGATTTTGTCATAGAAAAACTAGAAGTATTGAAATCTTACAACATCTTTAAAAATTGGACGTATTTTGGAGATTACGAAAATGCTGTAATATTAGCGATTTTCGCAATACTGAGAATTAAAAATTTGCATAACTTATTTTTGACCTGCAGATCCTCAGGACTTGATCGGTGTGAAAGTGCAAATGTAAATAGTTTATGCTTTTAGAGGAACGATTCGACTTTGATACTGGATAAAAAACATCAGATCATTTTTTAACGGTGTAATTTTTTTCGGTCAATTTTATATAAAAATTTAATTGTTTGTGAAAGTCGAAAACTCAATAATATTAATAAGTATTACAATATGTTTTATGACGAGCAAAACAGCTACTATTATGTTGGGTGTGATAAACTGATTTACATGTATTTAAAAGAATTTGAAATTCCATGTCAAAATCACCAGATTCCAAGGTTACTGACACTTTTTTAACTACAACAGTACAACTCACGTCTCAAGTCAACACGAAATGAGATATTTAATATTTACTTACAAATTTCGGAATTCACATAAAGGCCATTAGAAAAGTCTGTTTGGTCCGAAATTTTTATAATTACAAAAAAAATTTCAAAACATTTTTTTTGTAATTCTTAAAATTTTTAACTCTCAATTAATCTTGTAATTATATCACCATTACATTAGTTTTACAAGTACTGAATTAAATTCTTCAACAAAATTTTTGCTTATATTTACTAGCAAGATTTTAAGAGGTTCTAGGAACGCTGTTCTCAGATAGGCAATAAAGAGAGAAATGATTATTATTTTTCAACCTGTACAGGTATAGCTTTATTTTGTAAGTTACTGTTTTTTAGGCAATACCACGTAATTATACAGGGTGTTTTCTTTAATTTGTGACATCGAAATATCTTAAAATCATACGCATCCTGTGAAAAAAATATCCGTAATATAAACTTTTTATTTTCGAGGAGAAAAGCGACTTTGAACAAAATCCCCCCCCCCCCCAAGAGACATTGGGGGTGTTTTTTTTCGCGAATCGGAAAAAAAAATTCGAATAAAACTTACGTATTTCATAAAGGAGAATCTAAATCTGTGAAAAAAATTGGGGTTCCCATTTGAAATTACAAAGTTACCCCTCTTCCTGCCTCCCGGGGGGGGGGGGGTCAATTTCTTTAAAGTCGCTTTTCCCCCTCGAAAATAAAAAGTTTTCATTTCGGATATTTTTTCATAGGATGCGTATTTCTTGAGATATTTCGATGTCTCAAGTTAAAAAAAAACACCTGGTATAGTTGTTCGTGAAACTCAACAACTGAATAATATTATAGAGTATTAGATTGCTAATGTATGTATTCTGGAGAATTCTTTGCACCTTTCAGCTATAGCTGGAACGGTTTTGGAACGCTCGTGGAACGTTTCTTCTTACATGCCCAGTGGGCACAAATATCCCGAAGCGTTATTAGAACGTTCTAAAAACGTTCTAAGTCAGTGCAAATAAAGTTCCTTGAACATACAATGTTCCAGAGACGTTTTAAGGACGTATTTGGAACATGAAACGTTTTAAGAACATTATTTTGTCTAACTTAGGACAGTTTTTAAAACGTTCAAATTACGTCTTTTTACTTGCACGTCCAATAAACGTTGCTAGAACGTTCCAATTACGTTCTTGAATTTCTTGCCCACTGGGTAGACAATATTAAGAGAAGTGATTATTATTTTTCAACCCGTATAGGTGCATCTTTTATACATTAGGATTCAAGCTTGTTACTGGATATATATTACACTTTTTAAGCCATTATTTATATTCAATTTTAAGTTACTGTTTTTTTAGCAGGATCACATAAAAATATATAGTTGTTCCTGGAACTCGACAACTGCACAATATTAAACGGTATTCAAATGTTTGTAATAAGGGAGTGAAATATATACCATTATATTTTGGTTGCAATTTAGATTTATCAAAAAGAGTTCTTGAACGGGAATTGTCAAGGCCGTGTCATAATTTGGACATTAATCAATTTTTTCGCTGAAAAGTGGAAAATGGCAAAGAACAATTGAACGGACTTAAGCGGACTTTGGTTTTCTTAAAACGATCAAAAAAATCATGAGGATGGTAAATCAGAAATTAATTTTTTTCAAAAATAATGGTATCCAGACGTCCGTTTTCATTTTCTTGACTATTCCTAAAAGTTGCAGTGAAAACTATTAACTCAGACACAGTACATGCCTTTAAAGTATATTCACAGCGTTTTGGGAACGTTCAAGAAACATTCCAGGTTCGGTGATTTAGTCACATGTCCTAAAAACCGTTCAGAAACGTTTTTGGAACGTGTATGAAACATGCGACTTAGACATTATGCCTGAAACGTTTTTTTACGTGCTCAGCACAATTTAAGTATAATGTGTCAACTTTGATAACTAAGAAACATTATTAAAAATTCCGGATTATTTTTAGATCATAGAAATTATAGACAACACGAATGGGGTGTACACAATCATTTGGCACTGATAATAACAGAAAAACAATATTTCAGAAACCTAACATTAAAAACTTCAGACTTAAAATAAGTTTATGAGACACAGTTCTGCGGTAAGTATTATAATAAATTTGTGTAAAACATTATTAAAAATTCCGGATTATTTTTTAAACCATATAAATTATAGACAACTTGCATGGGGTGTACGCAATCATTTGTCACTGATAATAATAGAAAAACAAACAACATATCGGATAGCTAATATTAAAAACTTCAGACTTAAAATGAGCCTATTAGACACAGTTATACGGTAAATATAATAATAAATTTGTGTATGTATTATTATGTTCTGAAGAACGTTTTTGGTCGGAAAAATGCCTGACTTAGAACATTATAAAGGTGTCCTAAAAACGTCCCTTTTTCGTCATTCTGTATTTGACCTTTTAGAACATTGGACATTTTGGAACGTTGTTGGAACGTTCTAAAAAGGATCCGTTGCCCACTGGGTCTTTTCAACCCGAATGATTAGCCGAGTGACTTGAGCGGTTAGGAACGAGTTGCGTTAGTCTAGATTCTAGAGGATAGGTAGTTCAATCCCCGCAGCGTGCGTCCGATTTTTCAGAGCGTAAAAAGCGTGCGATTAATATAAGTAGTAATTGTGTGTGTTATTATTATGTTGAAATAAATAAATAAGGTAAAGATAATAATATTATAAATATAAAAAGGAATTTTTTATTTGTTTATTAGCATAAACGGCTAGCTTGACAGTCTATGAAACCTTCCTTGACTATCTTCGAGAATTTAATATTGGAGTTTTGTACAGCTTACAAATTTGTCTGTTATATTTTGTAGATGGAGTCTAGGAGTGCTTCACTGACTATGCTTGACGGAATATAAGAAGCCTTATATTTCTTGAAGCACTATTTGCATGATTTTCCAATACGATATTTTCAATTTGTCAAATGCTTTTAGACCTATCCTAAAGTCACAGATTCGGTCAATGAAAATTTCCAGTACTTTTTTTTCCGTGTACGTATATTCATTGTATTTTTTTTTATAATTGAAAAAAGTGCGCATCTCATTAGAACAAAAAAATTTGTTATTGAACATTTGATTGCATTTTGTGTCGTTTTTCCATAAAATTAATTTGTTTATTTTCAATGTTATTTTTTTACGATTTAAACTAAGAATACGCATCCTAGTCTAAAGTGGTTTTGAGCAAATTTCTAGATATAATTTAGGCGTAAATTTTTGTCAAATAAAATGTTATTGTAGCTTGTGCCCTTTTTCCAAAAAGTTAATTTTTTTTTGAATAAGAGTATAAAAAATGTGTAGATTTTTTTTAGGTAAACTACTTTTTCTATTAATATTTTCTCGTACTTTGTGTCGTTTTCGAAAAAAGTTAATTTTTGTATCTTTAATGTTATATTTTACGATAAAAACTAAAACAACGCTTCCTATCAACAATTATTGATGACAAATTCATAGCTCTTTTTTCGATGAAGAACTTTTTTCAATTTATTTTATTCATAGTTTGTGTCGTTTGGCCAAAAATTACATTTTATATTTTTTAATGTTGTTTTTTACGAATAAAACAAAAGCCACGTATCCTATCAAAAAATAATTATAACAAATTTGTAGCTCTTTTTGGGTGAAAAACTTTTGTCTTGTTATTTTTTTCGTAGTATGTGTCGTTTGTCCAAAAATTTAATTTATTTTTATTTTTAATGCGGTATTTTACGAATTTAAATAAAAAATACGCGTCCTATCAAAAAGTGATTAGTAACAAATTTGTAGATTTTTTTTAATGTACAATTTTTGCCAATTCATCTTTTTGTCCTATCTTATATAGTTTGACCGCAAAATGAAATTTTTGATTTTTCATTATTTTTTTTTGTGCGATCAAAATTTCAATTTTTCAAGAAAATTCAAAAAGTTGTTTTGACAATCCTGTAAAGTATTCAAGAAGCAACGCTTCTCTTCTGTTGACTTTTTTTAATATCGTGCGTTTTTTGGCTTTAAATTTTCATTTTCTTTTTTTTTCTTTTTTTAATTTTGTAAACATTGTAACTCGGGTCATTTGTTTTCCATCGAAAAAAGTCATTAAATAAATTGTTATTCTTTTTCAATACTATGAACAGCCGTACACAGATTCTTCAAATTCTAAATAAAGTGGTCTCAAGTGTTTAGACAAAAGATTTTTTTTTCTTCTCAAAAAGAATGGAATTGATCGTTCTAAAGTGTTACTGAAAAATCTGTGAATGAGACTTAAGACGTTTAAAAATGGTAAATGTGTAAGTAATTTCATGAGCAAAGTTCATATAAAAAGAATCCATATTTTTGTAAAGTAAACTTCCTTTCTAGTTACATTTTTTCGAACTATAAATTTCCGCTTACTGCAGATCGAAATTAGAAACCGAATTGTTGGATTGAATAGAATTGATTAAGATAGATAATTACGATTTCGGATCAGGCCGGCCCAAGGGATTCCAAATTCCAAAAAAGACATAGAAGACAATTTTAATTTACTATTTTAATTAGGAAACTAGCAAATATCGTGACAGAAGCAGCAGCAGTTCCTTGTTGGAGAAAGAACCGCCACGTTTAGAGAAATTGAGACCTCGATACAGATGAGCAATAATCGAAAGAAAAATTGAGCAATACATCAATCTTCGACGATCTTCACATGTTGAAAATATAATGGAGCGGTAAAATCGCGATAAGGAGACTTTTCCTCAATTGTACAAAATAGCTTGTACCGTGCACAGTCTACCAACTACACAAGTTAGTGTGGAAAGGATGTTTTCAGCGTTCAGATTCCTTTTAGCTGACTTGAGAGTACGCATAAAACCTTATATATTTAATGAAATTATGATTATCAGATTAAATACTATATTAAAAAAAAGCAGACTACTACTTGACAAACCTCTTTGCACTGAACTGTCATGAAAATTTTGCAACTTAATGAAATATTTAAAATTTAGGGTAATTTTTTGAATTTCGACCCCAAATTTGTATTCTAAGCCTCGCAAAGCCTCTCGTTATTACTTCCATGGAAATCTACCGATTCAATACAATTTTCAATCAAATATGAAATTTTTAATTTTGACCCCGAATTTGGGGTTTCATGGAAATCGACCGATTTATTACATTTTTTCAAATTTCAGTCAAATTTTGACCCCAAATTCATGTTCTGCGACTCGAGAAAAACCCTCGCACTGACTTTCATATAAATCTACCGATTTAGTGAAATCTCAAATGTTGATCCCAAATTTGTAATCTAAGACTCGAAAAAACCCCGGGTTATGACTTTCATGAAAATCTACAAATTCAATAAAATGTTCAAAATTTGAGTCAAATTTTGAAATTTTGATCCCAAATATGTGTTCTGTGCCTCGGAGAACCCCCTGGTTATGACTTCCATATAAATCTACCAATTCAATAAAATGTTCAAAATTTGAGTCAAATTTTGGAATTATGAAATTTTGATCCCAGATTTGTGTACTTTGCCTCGCAGAACCTCCTTCCATGTAAATCTACCAATTCAATAAAATATTCAAAATTTGAGTCAAATTAGGGAATTTTTTAACTTTTAAATGTTGACCCAAAATTCGTGTTCTGCAACTCAAAAAACCCTCTCGTTATAACTTACATGGAAATCTACCAACTCAACAACATTTACCAAATTTAAAGTCAAATTTTTTTATTTTGACCACAAATTTGTATTCTTAGACTCGAAAAAACTCCTGGTTATGACTTTCATGCAAAATATGGAAATATACCGATTTAGTAAATTTTTCAAAATTTAAACTTAACGTTGGCACCAAAATCCTCTTATGTGACTTGGAAAACCCCTAGTTATCACTTTATTGGAAATCTACCAATTTAATAAAATTATCAAAATTTGAGTCAAATTTGATAATTTTTGCATTTTAACCCAAAATCCGTATTGTGATACTCAGATAACACTGTTCATGACTTTCATGGAAATCCACCAATATAATCTAATTTTCCAAAATTTAGGTCGCTTTTTTTAATTTTAGAATTTTACCCCAAATTCGTATTCTTTACAGATACTATAGTATCAATCAAACAGTCCCTTACACACACAAAAATAAATTACATTCGTTCAGGAACGAGATTCTGGTTGCGGTTTTGTTTCGGCTAGGAACAAACCCGGAACCGGAACCAGATTTGACGGATCTGGAACCAGGAGTGATAACCGTGGTTTCGTTCCGTAACGGAACGAGTAGTAGTTTCGTTTCGTTCTGGTACCGCTTTCGGAACGAGCCCGGAATCGTTCCTAAAAATTTTCTTATCTTAGAACGTACACCATATATTATTTAAGCAATAATTTGTTTGAACAATTCAATTAAATTTCTTTAAGTATACTCCTTTTTCTCTTAAAATCACACCCTCGCAGAATAACGGAATCTGTGAATTGAAAATAATTTGCATGTAGACCTTTCCTAAAGTATATGAATGAAGCAAAACGCAGAAGTAATTTTATAAAAAAAGGACTATACTTTTCTTATAGCAATTGAATTTAATTCTTTAAACATTATAAGATGTACGTTCTGAGATAAACAAATACTGAATGATAAGCGACATAGTGTAAGAGATTAGAAAAAACTACACTTTTATCCACCTTCCCTATGAAAAGGCACACATGAGTGATTATTAATTGTTAAAATAATTGCAAAAAATCTTAAACAAAAAATATTACTCCTAAGATTCGTTAAGTGTGTCATTAATTGCAGAAAAGAATAACTTTTCACGATTTACAGGGTAGAAAATTGTTTAAAAATTGCTAAATATCCTCAAAACAAATATCACTCTTAAGATCCGTTAATTGTATAATTAATTCCAGAAAATAATAACTTTTCATGTTAAAATTCGTTATTGTGTCATCAATTCCTGAAAATAATAACTTTTTACGACTTTAAGGAGAAAAAATTGTTTAAAAATGACCAAATAT
>CAKNWT010328673.1:0-25118 GCA_932066315.1 Andricus coriarius | reverse complement strand
AACTTAATTTTTCCTACCGACAAATTTTAAAATCCCTTTTTTAAAACAATTGCATCTATTTATTTATGTACAGCTTATCACTTATTATTATTAACTATCAATTATTTTTTACTTATGTACATTAATTTTGAAACCATTTCCAGATGAGTTATTTAATTAATTAATTACATCATTATTAATTATTTTATTTCATTTTTATAATACTTTGACTTGGTATGGAAAACTATATGTATTTTAAACGTTTTTGTCTATTGCTATCACTATTTCCTCAGATTTTTTTCCTGAAAGTTATCATTGGAAGTCTATTAATCTATTTTAATAGATTCAGAATTCATTTTGTAGTGAAAAAACGTTATATTAATTACTCACAATATTATCCCATAACAGATAGTCTTAGACTGTGTAGAATTCGCAGCTGCGCTCTCTCTCGGATTTTTTTGGTACTACCACTTGAAAGCATATATTTTCTGTTGAGATCCATGAAAAAGCTTGGGAGTCTGGTAGGGCTAGCTGACACAAACCGAGTCTAGACTTATGGGCTTGGGAACAAGGCCCTAACTTCAAAACCTAATTTACTCCATAAATACTAAAATTACATCTTTGTTAGATACTTATGGTCTCCTTCTCTTTTGAATCAAGTCTGTATTCGGAGTAAAAAATTGGCTAATTACAATGTTTCGCGCTCAATATATTGAACTCTACAATGAAATCTGCTGACCTTTCAAATACTCAGTTGGGCTCTTGCGACATTGTAAACAAAACACAACAAATCGGGTATGTCAGCCACCCAACGGATATTGCTAAATGACGAATTTAAGTATAGTTTGTTTGCACGAAGTTCTTCTTCTTATTTTTGGCTTCTTGATTCAGATAGCCATGTTCTGAACAAACATCAACTATAGTCATTCATCCAGCCTATAATTAGGGAGAATCTAATAGTATCTCAAAATTCTAATATCTTTCAATGGAAGGAATGAGAAGGGCCGCCCACGCAGAACATTACTTAAGTTCAAGTCATAGAATTAATTTCTCGTTCCCCCAAAAATCGGCCCAGCTCACCTACTAATTCTACAGTGGGATCAAAAATTAGGTCTTTGCAACTGAAAAGTTCCGAGGACTGGCCTGGGGAAGCTTGGCTTGTAAACGTGAGAAACGCAGGCAGGCCCTGCGCGAGCAGAAGACTCTGATGTAAAAGGTGTTTAAGATCCTTAAGCTGGGCTCCATATTCGCACCCCTCAGGTATATTACACCTCATTCTATGAAAATGATCCCCCGTGCAGACATGTGAGGTTCTGAGCCTCGTAACGAGGTCGATATGTCGTCTCGAAAGTTTGAAACCTCGAAACCATGGGCTTGGCGACTTGACCATGATGTGCCAAAAATACTCGGTACGCAAAGCATTGGTTTTTTTCTGGGCCAAGATAATCATAGGTAGGGCGACGATAGCTCTTGCAATCTCATTGCCCGTTCTGCCCACGTGAGATGAAACTGAGGCAGAGCGGATCGAGACGCCTATCCTCCCCGCAAAGGCGGCCCCGTTTTCCCACCAGTCCTGCGGGCTTGTGTCCGAGGGGGTTCTTGAATCCATCCCGAATGGCTATAAGAGCCACTTGGGAGTCTGTAAAGATCACTCTGTCCCTCCATTCGTCTCCCAACACCCGGATGAGGGCATGAAAAAGCCCCTGAAGTTGTGCCGTCAGAGAAGACGAGTAATCCCTCAAGCGACCTCCATATCTTAAATTCTTGACCGGGATGTAGAAGAAACAACCCACCGCTCCCTGAAACAGGGTTCATTAAACCATCCGTGAATACCTGGATCGCCCCAGGGTAGCTTCTGCCCGCAAACTCATCAAACAGTGTTCAGGGTGACGTCGCTGACTTAAAGGGAAAGCTAGACTGAAGGTCGATATCCTTCAACGCCACCAACTCAGAAGAATCCTCGTTAAAGTAGACAGGCCTAACCGGGATATTGAAAGCCCGAATGAAGGAGAGCATGTTGCTGAAGGCAATTATGTGACCACTGTGCTGCGTTGGGCCCTGAATTTCTTTTTCGTAGAGTTCACTGACAAGGACGTGAGCCTCTCAACCGACGGACTCCCGCTCCAGCGAAAGTTCCTCAGGATAAATGTATTCTCCAGAAGTGCACTTCTCAGCGACAATGGAGCTTCCAAGGCCTCTGACAGAAAAATGGAAATAAGAGTAGGGCTCATGCATCCAAGGGCCTAAAGAGGGATACTGAACCCGATCCAGCATTCTGAAGGTTTTCTCACTCGTTCCGAGGAAGAGGGGGCACCCCACTCTAGACAGACCCAGATCAGACCCTTATTTCCCGTAAGCAGAAGAGTAGGAGAGGCCCCCAGTTGACCCAGGATTTGACGCGCATAATATTAACTGCTGTTCAGCCCTTTGGTGCTATATTCTTTATTTGTTACTTCCACGTCACGCGTCTATCAAGCAAAAATTCCAGGTATTTAAGAAAGGGTTGACACATGATTACTGCAGGATCAATAAGTGAGACCGCATCTTTGATCCTGTTTCCAAACCTCGAAAAAAGACACAACTGACACTTTGGGATAGAGATGGAAAGGCCCACTCTCCTCAACCATGACCAGAGAGACTGGACAGCTCGCAGCAGCAGGGCCAAAGCGTCCTGCACCCCGAGATTTTAGGATCGCTACCATCCGATATGAAAATCAGGTTTCTTTTACAGACGAGGAACGACACGAAGTTGAGGATTCTGCCCGGAACCTCCAGGTCTCCCAGCTCTCTGATGTTCTTCACTGGGAGGACTGCATTGAATGCCCCCTTCAGGTCCAGTGACAATGCCAGCGTTGTCTTCCCCCTGCTAAAGTTCGTCATGATATTGGTCACAACCGCATCCACGCAGTCCATGGAGGCTCTTTCTCTCTTAAAGGAACTCCATCAGCCAGTCTCTACTCTATGCTGAGTGTTCAAGACGCCTCTGAGTCAGTCTCTCAAACAACTTACAAAGGGTCAACGTTAGTGAAATCGGCCGGAACCCTTTTTCCACTTGCCTTGGGCATAAAATTGACTCTGGTATCCCGACATGACTCCGGAAAGGACGACTACCTAAGCATGGTGTCAAAGAGTCCATGCAAGAACCGCTACGAGATGCCGGAGGACCCATTTATAATTTCGTTAATTATGCCGTTCATTCCCGGTGCAGATTTGGCTTTGCGCCATATTCTAGCGAGGCCCGCAGTAGGTTCGAGGTATTGGCAGGAGGGGGGTCTGATTAGATAAGTACCTCTCCCTCGTTTTCTCTCTAGGGCCTCCTCGCACTCGCTATTCCACCAAAGTGGTTACCTCTTCCTGCCAGTTCCGCGGCTGCTTGCCCTGAACGCTCAATTAATCTCAAAGACAGGGATCACAGTCTCTATTCTTTCTAAAATAGAGGAATAGAGGACTTTTTTCTAAAAATAGAGGACTTCTGGAGGTCGTTTTTTTTTAATAAATGGTAGTATATGAATCAAGGTTAATGAAAATATTATTAGTGTTCGGATGAACAATTATATCTTTTTTTGAATAAATTAGAATGAAATCAGTGGAAAACAAGATATCTTCGTATGGACGTATTTACATGGCCATTTACATTACAAACTAATAAACCTGCATGAGTGAAGTCAGTAGAAAATGAGACATCTTTGCATAAATTTTTGACCATATACGTTAAAAATTAATGTAACCATGTAAACTTTTTAAATGATAATGTGCTTAATAAGTTATAACTTAAACAATCGTAAAGCACAGTCTTCTAGCAGTCTTTTATACTTATTGGAATAGGAATACCTTTACCTCGTGAATACCTTTACCGTTCGGATAGTTTATTGAAGAGTTCGCAATTTTTATCAATAAACCTAAGCTTAATTGAATCTTACGCATTTTTTATCGAGTTCACACATTCTATATACCTTCGGTTCTAACAATACTTAAGTTAATCTCAATTTCACTTGTCTTATTTAATTAGCATCAGTTGTAGCTGAACAGTTTACAGCCATTTCATTAAATGTGAATGTTTTAGAGTTTACAACTTGAAATGAAAAACATATTAATATTAGAAACAAATAGTCTTACAAGCCTTTTCTAAATTTTAATAGCGCATTACGGCTTTCTAGTTTTATAAATTAGTATCACATTGAATACTCAATACAACAAGCGTGGCATTTTTGAAATCCTCTTCTGCTGATTTTAAATCACCGTCTAAGGAGGAGGGTCAATAAGGCCGGTTTTTGGGCCATCTACTGATTGGTCTCAAAAGTGTTTTATTTTATTCATCTAACTAGGTCTCATAACCCCTTAAAAGGATTTTCCCTGAAAGTCATTTCATTTCAAGAAATAGGCACTTTTAAGTTCGTATTTTACATGGGTTTTCGCACTTTAATTCAAATCATGCTGAATTTCACATTGTTATTATAGCTCGCGCAAGATCGTACTTTGCCAAAAACTGCGCACATATATGCGTAACATATGTTAAAGCCATCATTTTTCTTGATGTACTTAACCATTAAAATAAGGCTTATTTTTATGCCCTATTAGGTATGTGACCATGAAAAGAGTACAAATGTTCTGCTTTATCAGATTTATTAGCAATCATTTCTATAAAATGATCGAAATAAACTTAAAGAAAAGTGTTTCTAAGAAAAGGTATATCATATGAGGACCAATCAGAACTTATGGTCAATTAGAGGCTACGTAATCTGCATAGTTTTATTCGTCAGAATCGGTTTGTTCATCTGACGATGATGTTCCTTCTCTTTCATCTTCCGACCAACTCGATGCATCATTCAAATAACTTTTGGATTCACGTGAAGGTCTGTGAGTGTTTTGTTGATATCAAGAGTAACCAACATACCACAGAACACTGGAAATGTGAGCGCAACATCCTACCTTTCTTGCACCACTTTTGCACTGGCAGTAACAACCACTGATCGGATTGGGTCCAGCATTAGTTTCTATCCATAAGTTATACGCATTGGGACATGTATGAGCTTGCTTCAGCTGATACACTCCGAGTGTGATGTATTGCAACTCATCAAGCGAAGCCAATAAAAAAATTCTATCAGCAATCAGATGATCATCGGGATTGTCGTGTTGCTGCAAATTCTTAAAACCAAAGAGCCATCTATGAGTAAATTAGGATGAATGGGCATTAGATGTTCTCAAAACTGCTTTTAATAGAACATTAATAATTCGGTCAAAGGTTTGCGATAATTGTCGACACTTTTCGATTTAAAAGCGTCGGATTACAGGTGCAAAAGAGACGAGTTCTTCTGAAAATGATTCATCAAATATTTTAGAACCAGGTAAGGGTCGGATTTCTAAAAATCCAGAATCTTCCAGTGAAGATTTAACTTCAGATTCTGACTGTTGGAAAATCAAACTTTCAATAAGAAGATGTATGACTTCCCAATATAGATGCATTGTCTGCCATCATAAGAATAATCGTATCAATTCAAGCCGCCTCTGATTTTACTCACATGAACACAGATTCGATTTCTGAACTTCTGAATGATTTGCGTAAAGTACGTTCGACAAAAGATCGTTGTGTGCGTATGTGCTCAGCATTATTGTTGATCAAGTTGCTCACGGGTCTTTCCAATGCGATTTTATAAACTCTTTTTGGCATAGAAAAACGAAGAGTTGGCGCAGGAAATACGACGGCAAGGACAGTTCTGATGTCCTTCTTTGTTCCTCATCATCTTGGTATAGATCGTATATCTCCCTAGTCAGTCAATAAGGACCATACTACGTCAATGGCAAGGACTTATTCTGTGTATAAAGGAAGGAATCTGGTCAAGCCGATAATATCAGTAACGACGACAGGATAAATAGTGGATGTTTTTGGTCCGTATTTTGCTGATGGCAAGAACAGCGACACTGGATTCTTTGACAGTATTGACCCGTTTCGGCCCAGAACGCCCCTCCCGGTACACCGCTCTTTCTGCAATTATAACTCATGCTCGAACTCATGCAATTCCAGGTATAAAAAATTGAAAAATACATATTTTTGGAGCTTAAGATCTCACCTCTCTAACGTTATACTCTATTATGTGATAAAATGTTGATAATTATGAAAAAATATCGTTTAAACAGAAAAAAAAAATTTTTTCAATTTTTTTTTATAAAATCGAGTTTTCCGAATGGTTCTCGGTCTGCAATCCACTTGGGACCTCAATAAACCGTGGCATAAATGTCTAAGCTATCAGAAGACATGATTCCGAGATCAATTTTTTATCTTAGTCTGTCCAAATGGGCAACTTAATGACGAAATTTTTGTGAAGAAATTCATGAATTTTTTTATCAAAAAGTATGAACTTTTCGGGAAAGTGGAAGAGAAGAAAGAGTTTTTAGAATTGCTCATAGAATACGTCAGAATTTGTTTGAAAAGTTTTAAGCAACTTTTTAAATTTTGCAAATTGTCAATTTTAAAAAAATTAAAAAATTGCTCAAAATATTTCGAAAAAATTTAAGTTGATTCTTTGCTTGATTCTAATAACTTTTTATTCTTGGTAATTCTTTCGATAAGTACATTGTTTTCAAGAAAAAAATTGTCAAGTTTTTACATTTTTTTTACATTTGACAATTTTTTTCTTGAAAACAATGTGCTGATCGAAACAAATACTAAGAATAAAAAGTTATTAAAATCAAGCAAAGAATTCACTTGAATTTAAAAAATATTTTGAGCAATTTTTTCTGACGTATTCTATGAACAATTCTAAGAACTTTTTCTCTTCTTCTACTTTCCTGAAAAGTGCATACTTTTTGATACAAAATTTCATGAATTTCTTCACAAAAATTTCGTCATTAAGTCGCCATTTTGGACAGACTAAGATAAAACATCGATCTCGGAATCATGTCTTCTGAAAGCTTAGATATTTATGCCACGGGCTATTGAGGTCCCAAGTGGATTGCAGACCGAGAACCATACGGAAAACTTGATTTTATAAGACAAAAATTGTGAAAAAATCGTGTTTTTTTGTTGTTTAAACAATACTTTTCATAATTATCAACATTTTATCACATATTAGAGTATACTATTGAGAAGGTGAGATTTTAAGCTTCAAAAATATGTATTTTTTAATTTTTTATACCTGGAATTGCATGAGTTATAATTGAAAAAAGAGCGGTGTACTGGGAGGGGCGTTCTGGGCCGAAACGGGTTAAAATAAGTCTCAATGAAACTGCGTAAATAAATGCCCTCAAACTTCTTAGAAGATCTTGGATTCGTTTCCAAAATGCCTCATTTTCTCCAAAAAAGTTCACAGCACTCTATGACTGAAGCAAATGAATCAAGGCTGATTACTCAAGTCCGATGGGTGGTTGAAGCAATCCATGGGTTGATAAAAACGTGGAGAACTTTGAGTGACGTTTTTCTAAATAATCAAATCCCGTACATAGGGGATTACGTCAAAATAGTCTGTGCACTTTGTAATGCTTTCCGACCTCCCAGAATCCACGACAATCCCGATGATCAACTGATCGCTGAAAGAATGTTGCCATTGGCTTCGCAGCCTAATCGCCTTCAAGAACGAGCAGAAAAAGGAAAGTGGGCAAAAGGAAGGGCATCGTAGCTTCCTATAACGCAAGAGTTACTACTTGATTTTTCTAGGTTAACTCTTGATGAGTTGCGATACATCACACACGGAGTGTACCAGCTGAAGCAAGCTCTTATCTTATACCGAGGAGCATTTAGCGAATGATAGAATGTACTCCCTTCTTGTCCACAAACAGGAGGAAGGCATTCTAAGAGTACAAATCCAATCTCGTCATACATCTTTCAAAGTGTATAACTTATGGATAGGAACTAATGCTGTACCCAATCCGATTAGTGGTTGTTACTGCCAGTGCAAAAGTGGTGCAAAAGTGGTAGGATGTTGCGCTCACATTGCCAGTGTTCTGTGGTATGTTGCTTACTCTTGATATAAACAAAACCCTCGCAGGCCTTCACGTGAATTCAAAAGTAATTTGAATGATGCAGTGAGTTGGTCGGAAGATGAAGAAGAAGGAACATCATCTTCAGATGAACAAACCGATTCTGACGAATAAAACTCTTGCAGAGTACGTAGCCTCTAATTGACCATGAGTTCTGATTGATCCTAATCTAATATACCTTTTCTTAGAAACACGTCTCTTTAATTTTGTTTCGATCATTTCATAGAAATTATTGCTAATAAATCTGATAAAGCAGAACATTTGTACTCTTTTCATGGTCACAGACCTAACAAAGCACAAAAATAAGCCTTATTTTAAAGGTTAAGTACCTCGAGAAAAATGATGGCTTTAAAATATGTTGTAACGCATATATGTTCGCAGTTTGTGACAAAGTATGATCTTGCGCGAGCAATACTAACAATATGAAATCCAGCATGATTTGAACGAAAGTGCGAAAACACATGTAAAATACGAACTTAAAAATGTCTATTTCTTGAAATGAAATGACTTTCAGGAAAAATCCTTTTAAGAGGTTAGTAGACCTAGTTAGATGAATAAAATAAAACACTTTTGAGACCAATCAGTAAATGACCCAAAAACCGGCCTTATTGACCCTCCTCGTTTCTTGATTGTGTTTTATTCTTTTTTTACACTATCTAACCGTGCTTTTTCTTTAGCTCCAACTTCAGTTTTAGCAGCTTTCTTCTCAGACTGTTCCTCGAGGATTCGCTTTTCGTTATGCAAGTAAAGCTGGTATGAAGAATAAGCCTTCTGTGCCAGTATAACTAATTCAGTAGTTATGGGCACTTTGTGCACCATTTGATCATATTTTTTTAAGCCGTCAGCAATTGCAAGTTTTGCATTTAAAGTTCTTTCTCTCATTCTATTTTTGTCTTCAGTTAGAAGCCTTCCTGATAGTGAAAAGCCTCTTTCTACATCAGCGTTTCCATCTGTCAGAGCAAGATCATTTTGGACGACTCGTTTTATCTCTTGATATCTTGCACTCGGATTCGAATCATTTTAAAGGCTAAATATGAGGCTCCAATAAGAATACATTCTTTCATCCTTGTTTATTTTTAATCGAACTTTTTTTATTTTGAAACACTTAATTGTTGTGAGTTAATGATTTACAGCGGTAGTGTAAAATTCTTTTACTTTAGTCATGAAGAACAACTTTTATTTCTGAGATAAAGCTGCAACAGTGCCTTTTATTGTTTCTCCAGGATTTACCTCAAGCAAATCTAAAAAGTTTGTTTTATCTTTAAGCAGTGAAGTAAGTTTTTCCCTAACAAATAAAGTTGATTTCAGAATTGTTCCTTTAATAATACCCGATAGCAAAATCAAAATTAGCAGTTTTAAGTGACCATACAGTATATGAATAAGCGGTTCTTCTTTCTGCATAATCAAGGTGAATTCAGTAGTGAAGATCTTGGTTGCATAAACTATAAACTTTAAAGTGCTCTTCAAACACGCGTCTTTCAAATACTTTATTATGTCAATATAATTCTGCTTTTCAAGAGTGGAAGATTCATTCTTTGGAATGTACATCAAAAAATAATTTTCTAACGCTGGTAACTGCTCCTCTACTCTTTCAGCTGCTGGACCTACAGTTAACCACCTTGTGCCTATGTGTTGAATGAACTTGTGTTTAGGCAAACTTAGATCATTTTGAATCTTCTCAAATATTTCACATCACACGTCCCTGTGGTGAAATTAATAGAAGACTTTCACTATGAAATCGGAAACATCTATGGAAAGGCAGTTGCAACCCTTTACAAAAGAATTATGCACAATGTGCAGCTCACAGGTACCTATATCAAGTAGGGGTTTAGCCTTTAACGTTTTCAACTTTTCTTGGAACAAAGTCATGACGGTTTTATTCACACTTGGTCCATCACATCCTAGAGCTAAGACCTTTTTAAACGATAAACCGTTAGAATCAAGTGACTTTTCCAAATGCGAAAATAAAATTGTACCAGTTGCTGATCCCAAAAAGTAAGTCGCTAAATGCCGACATACAATAATGTTCTCTCTTAGTGACCAATATCTTATTATAATTTGCATCTCCTTCTTACTTTTCACATTGCTTGTATCAACAAAAAGCAAGCAGCTCAACACATAAATTTTGTAGATATCTTTAATCATTTGTTTGTGTAAATAGGGCCCTAAAGCTTCTGTGATAAGATATTGAGCTTTACTTGGAGACAATGAAAAATTATCCGGTACACAACCTGGAAACATGACTTGAAACAGTTCTTTTTTTTCCTGCACATGACGCGATGGAACTGCAGCTTACAGCCGTTTCCATACACCAATACAGTTCCGCTCTTGTTGAAGATTCTTTTGGATTAAATAACGCAACATTACTGTTCAAGCGATTCTAATTATTAAGAACTGAAGTCTGAGAAGGCAACAATTTCTGTTACATTTGGGCAAATTTTGCAGAAACAAGAATATAAGTCGTTTTTTATTTTTCTGCGCCCATTGGGATACAGTCGTTCCGGTATTGTCTTTGAGAAGTAAAAACTTATCTTGAAATTTGACTTTCTTCGACATGTTGAGTGCAGTATTTTAATTTAGCGAAAATAACTGAAATACAATAATAGAAAACAATTAGAGTAAAAAAACGACAAAAAATTCAATATTATAATAAATAGATAATTCTTCAAAACTGAAATTTTTACCTTTATATTGACTAACCAGGCAACTAAAGAAAAAATCCACTAAAAGTCTACATTGAAAAAGCTTTCATCTAAAATTCCAAAACGTTACTTCAAAAATAAAACATTTTAAATGATAAATATATCAATAACTTTTTTAACTTTTTCAAGAATATTCCGAAAAGCTTGAATAATGATTTTTTCTTTAATTAATTTCACAGCTTTTTACCTCTCTATCATAGAATTTTGTCTAAAATTGTTTAAAAATGAAAAAAGTAAAGATGATCGAAGTAGTCAAATAAATTTGGGTCAGATGTGCAATAATAACAGTACTAATATTAATAATTACAAGAATGAACTCAGGCAAAGTTAATTTTAAAAAACATATAGCACAATCATAACGATCAGGATAGACCAAAAATAAGCCTAATAAGTAAAAATATCAAGAAATAACATAACCTGTCTTCCTGCAGGCAATTTCATTTTATAAGAAATAAAAGCTACATTTCCACAAAGCCGTACAATTAAAAGAAGCATTGCAAATGTTTATTGTGCGAAACATTATACTCATACAATCAACTTACCAAAACTTGAAATCACTCGATTAAAAACATAAATGCCACGTGCCAGACTCTTTTACGGATCCGGTAATCAATATATGCAATTATGGATATATGTTAAAAAGGGAGGTTAAGTCCGTTATCGATTTAATCAAACGATGCACCGGTACGATACAATATAGATAGATTCGCGATATCGATATTATTATCGATATTGCGAGAGCGCGCGAATATTCAAATATGGCAAATTGATCAAATTATGAATTTTCTTTATCCTGATAGGATCCTGATGTTCCATTTTTAGTTTTGGTATATAAGTTAAAATTTTATTTTTAATTTAAGTTTTTGACTAAAAATAGAGGAATTAGAGGAAAATGGTCCAAAATAGATGAAATAGAGGACCATTTTCAAAATAGAGGAAATAGAGGACCGGCTGTGATCCCTGCAAAGACATTGAAGACGATGGCCGGGATCTCTTCGTCCATCCGTCTACGAAACAAAAGTCAGTCCGCATATTGTACGTTAAATCTGTTCGAATGGGTGTTGGTTATTACCAGGGAGGCGTCGGCCTTCCCAAAGACCGGAGCCGGCATAAATGCGGGCTCTAAATCATTAAAGGGAACCAGACCCGCTTCGTAAACGGCAGTGCTTTGATTGCCAAGAAAGTTGGGACTCAGGGTGCCCCACATGGTGGAGTGACCACTGCCATATTGCCTAAGGTGGAGAACACGGATACTCCAACCTCGTCGGCCTCCCCTTCCTAAGGATCCTTGAGTTCCATACTATCATCGGCAAAGCTGTTCCTGCCCAGAATCAGAACACCTCCGCCAACATGTCCATCCCTTCTATCTGTCTTGTATGTTAGGTAGGCATTAATCTCTCACACAATGCGCTTGGCAAGCCATGTTTCGAAGATGCAGAGAACGTCGAGATCATTCCCATGCAGCATTGCATCCATCTCTATCCTTCTGTCCCTAGGTAGTACGCTATGTGCGTTACAGCTTGCAAATTTAATACACTTGATTTGCCATTCCGTTCCAATCGAGCAACTCAGTGTACAATAGCAAGTAGCGAAGCAACTATTTCGCACGAGTACTCTTGCCTATACATACATTGTAGGGCAATATGAAGAAAATCACACCTTCAAATGGTGCTATCATTTTTCCTAAATCGGGAACCTTATCGAAGGTATTATACATAGGGAAAATAACTGAGAATATGCTCAGTGGAAGTGCAGGGCGGGTGCCCCATAAGATTGTTAATTGGTGTCCAATCTTTCTACGAAAATTAGACCAACTGTAGTCTAATTTAAAAGCGCTCAAGGTTTAATTGGAGCTAAACATAGATGGCAGATGGGAGAATTTCCGCACCCTTACTATAGCCTTGTTAATGAGTTAAGCTCATACTTGGAGAATTCACATCCAAATCAAGGATAAAAAATAAAAAATATAAGCTGCCAAGAAAAGAAAACGGAGAAAAAAGAAAAAGTGAAAAAGAAAAAGAGCTGAACATTAAAGGTGGGTATTTAAGTTCCTGTCCAGGCTCAGCCATGAAAAAAGAAAACACTTTGTACATACAAACACACGGATCTCTCAAAGTTCCAACACCGAGAACAAAATAATTATGAGTAAAATAAAGTGAGTAAAAGTAAAATAAGATGAAGCTGTAAGAGCTTCCTTGCTGTATATATAGCGTCGGGAATAAATTTTGATCTTCATTGGAATTTCTCACCCCAAACGAAATTAGCAAAATAAATCTTACAACAGAGTTACTAAGATTTGAAGATATTTAAAATATTTCAGGGAAATTTTACAGGATTTCAAAATTCCATAGCGTCTTAGAGAAATTTCATGAATTGTGGAAGATTTGAACGGATTTAATGGAATTTACGATTATTAATTTAATTTGAAAGTATTTAGGATGTTTGAAACGATCCCGAGGAATTTGCAAGAAATGTAAAAGTGTACAGGCGCAAAACCAAAAAAAAATAGTTAGTAGTAGAATAAAGTGAGTAAAAATAAAATAATATGTAGTTCTAAGAGCTTCCTTCCTGTATCTATACTTTCTGGAATGAATTCTCATCCTCTTCAGAAATTTTCACCTGAAACAAAATTAGTAACATAAACCTAAAGGCCATGTGACGATTGGGTCACGTGACCGGCTTCCTACCTTACCGAAACTTTTTTTATTTGCAAACTTATTGTCACACGAATAGACACATCGAGTTGGAAATTTGGGATCACAAATAAGAAGCACTTAGAAACGCGGCTCTGGTCCTAAATTTGTATAATTATGAAAACATAGCCTTGAAGCAGGCTTTCCAAATTTTGAAGATATATATTTAAAATATGTCAGGGAAATTTTACGGGATTTCAAAATTACAAGCGGTTTTAGGAAATTTCATGAATTTCGTAAGATTTAAAAGGATTTAATAGATGTTATAATTATTTATTTAGTTAAAAGATCCTAGGGTGATTTAAAAGATTCCAAGGTTCCAAGGGAGGTAGTGACAGGGGGGTTGGGAATATAATTCAACTTGGTGTCACGATAAGGTATTGAAATGTCCGCTTTTTCAATACCATTATGTGCGCTTTAATCAACTCCTTCTTACCGGGCATTCGATTATGCTGATTTAATATTTTCATGGAAAACAAAGGATGTGGGTATTGCGCGAGGTCTCAAATAGTGTATTGTGTATCGAGGGTGTAAAGAAGACTATTTTGACGAGTGTGAATTTGCTGTCCGAGCGAAGCAAGAGCGACAGTCACACGAGGCAAAATAGCTTTACGCCCTTGATACACGCCATACTTTTTGTCCCCCTTCTTGAAAACAAGCACGTGAAGCAGATAGAGGATGGATGGTGTACTTGACAATTTTAGATTATCGGTGAAAGGAAGAAATAGCGTACTTTGCAGAAGGGAGACTGTAGGGTCTAGCAATACAATTTCTTCAAAGATAAAGATCAATTCCTCCATATTCTAACTTGCGGAGTGCAGTATATGTGTAGCGGGCGTACAGTTTTATGTAGCGGGGCTAACTTTTTCCCTAATAGCACGGAACATTCCAGGATCGTCCCTGGAACGTTCTGTTGGCCCTTTGGGAACGTTTCGCTATAACGATTCAGCCACGTCCTCAAAACGTATTCCACCTCTTTGGAATGGTCCAGGAACATCCCATTGGGACCTGAAGGGGAGTAATCGTTATTGCTATTGTTATTATTAACAATTAATATCACATAAACCGTAAGAGATGGGTGAAAATCAATGTCAGCTTATAATATGCATATCATATTATAATACAGTGTACGTGGTATTCAAAACTAAAAAATGACATCCACTTTTACATATCTCTTACGGTTTACGAGATATTTGCTGCTAAAAATAACAATTACGATAAGGCCCCTTCAGGTACCAGTGGGACGTCTGGAACGGTCCAAGGGGGGGGGGGGGGAGTTCACACGTTCCGAGGAGGTGATTGGGACGTTCCAGTCAAACGCCCCCAAGGTGCCTACGGGATGTTCCAAGCACGTTCCTCGAACGTTCCGTGTTATTGGGGTAACGGCGCGATCTACAAAATGTAATTTGGAAATCCAAGCAGAAACCAGCTCGTGTGCAGTGATGGTAGTGAGCGGGTATCCCGAGTATTTGCAATAGATATTTTGTTGTATTTTTAGGTTATGTTGGTCAACAAATATACAGGGGGAACTATTGCGCAGACCCATGATATCAACGAACTAACATCACTGCTCATTGTCGCTAAAAAATCCAAACAGGTAACAGATATATAAGTTCCCAATAGAAAGTAATACTTATTGTATCTGGCAAATTTTTTCTGCCTGATAGCCAAGTATAAATCATTAGGACCGCAGAGATCCTTACATACATTTTATAAGGTTCACTCAGGCCTTTCGTGCAGGGATCCACTTGAATTCTTCGGAATTTCCTTGCAGCTTAAACTTTTCTGAATTCATTTCAAAACATTTTTAAATTATTCAAATCTATTGCCTCTTCAGAAACAGCGAACGAGAAAAAGAAGAGTTATCAGAAAAACATGAAGCAGAGCTAACATTATATAAGCAGAAAGTCAAGCATTTGATGTATGAACATCAAACGAATCTAGTAGAATCTAAAGCTGAACACGTGGTCGCGTTTAAAAAGGCACAAGACGATCACACGTTGCAAGACCACGAACTCGTCAAGGATAACAATTTTTTTAAAAAGACTGAAAAGGAAATAGAAATATTCCATATGAATGAAACCCGAGCATTGCAGTTAGTAAGTTGATCAAGAAACTTCTCCGGTGTTCTAAATAGTATAGTTTTCATTCTAGTTTTGCTTCTAGGCAAACGCTGAAGAAATCAGTAGCATAACGAAGAAGTTTCAATCCGAGGCTACTGAATTAGAACAAAAGTATGAGAAAAAAATAGCTTCTTTATACGAAACACTGATGTTGAGACATCGAACAGAAATAGTAGAAGTTGAAGAACGAAAAAATCTGCAGATATCTACCTTGTTAAAAAATCACGAGATAGCATTTGCGAATATAAAGAACTATTATAATGATATTACTGTCAATAATTTATCGCTCATAAAACGCCTTAAGGTAAGTTTTTATATTATTTATCACATTTTCAAAAAAAAATTGTATGGTTCTTCGAATAAAGAAAAATTTCGAAATAGGTATGTGATAATAATCAAAATATTTTCAATTATATTGAATTATACTATATAGCCAACGGCCATACCACGCTGGAAGCACCAGTTCCCGTTTGATCACTAAAGTTAAGCAGTGTTGGGCGCGGTTAGTTCTTAGATGGGTGACCGTCTGATACTACTGCGTTGCTGTTGGCGGTCGAGGTTCTGGTGAGCCCACACTTGGTAGTTATTTACTACAAGAAACTATCCACCTAAAAAAAACACTACCCGAATCAGGTAGTGTCACGCTTACCCCTAGAGGCTCGCCGAAAGGGAAATAGCTTAATGATATACATACATATTTCCGCGAATATGTTAAAAATCGCATGCCCTTACTTAAAATAACGAAATAAGGAAGTAATGTGAATTCGAGATACTATATTTTTTATACATTAGCAAGGGGAACAATAAATATCAAGAACTTTTTAGTTTTTACAGTGCCGTATGGTGAAAAGCAGAACCTACTATTTGAAAATGTAAAATGCACATGAAAAATAGTAAATATAAATGCTTTTGTATTCTTAGTGATTTCCCTATTTGACATGGGACTTTTCTTATTTCACAAGATGAAATATTCCCGAAGTAGCAGTTAACAGACTATTTGACACAGTGAACAACTCCCTATATATCTCGGGCGCTCGAACCTATTTAACATAGTACTTCTCAATGAAAAACGCAGCATAATTGACACATTCTCAGAAGACATCTGTTGGCATCTGGCTTTAGTGAAGTGTTTGTCCTACAATTTGAATCCTGTTTTAATAAACTGCTTTTTAAAAATAAAATATGTCATGAAAAAATTGGATCTGCCTAATAGTCACTGTCACTGATATTCAGGTGAGATTTATAAGGTAAGTATAGTAAATTATTTAAGGTTTGGAGAAATTATGCTGTAAGAAACTTTATAATTTAATAACGAACATAACTCTTTCTAATTGGAGAATTCATGGTACTTTACCGACGACACTTCGGCTTTATTGTTCTGTTCAGAGTTTAGACTATTAAACCGTTATTTGATTTTTCCAGTCCTTAAAATTAAGTCTCAACTATCACAGATTCAAATCGACGAGTTTTCGGTGTTCTATGACCGGTGTTCATAGCAGGTAATAGGTAAAGACAAAGACCATTCTCTGTATTCGCGGTAGGCTGCTTGCATATAAGATGCCGGCGATAGGCAATAATTCTAGTAATTACAACACTCCTGTCGCCTAGTACATTTAGTTTGTTTGTCGCTTTATTTGCTTGGTTAATTGATGAAATATGAATAGCTGAATGACTAACTTGGGGGAGCTAATCAAGACGGAGTCAATGCGATGGACCAGCGGACTCTCGGGACTTTTAGGTGGATGGATCGACTCAATGACGACCTGCTAGAATGATACGATACCAGTATGGCCCCTGAACGAGAAGGTTACATAGCACGACTGCATGGTCTGTGGTGCGAGGAACACCCAGAGCTCTCGCACTTTTCGCATCAACGTCTGCGAAACAATGCCGAATACCTCGGGTTAAGAGGCTATGTAAGTGGAGCGCCTACTCTATCGCAGCCAAAACAAGCCGCGAACAGAGATAAAGATTCGACACTAAAACTGACGGCGGGCAGACATCCAATAGAAGAAGAGCAATGCTTCAGAACCCGGAGAAAATAGAATATCCAGGTTTCTCGCAAGTTAAAATGTCTGGCTGAACTTGACGACAAGCTTCGTGAATATTTTTCCGAAGAATCCGACCTCTACTCTATCAATCGTGGCACATATAATGCAACGAGAGCATTGGGGGATGAAACCCCTAAAACTAAGCCAACGGCTGATCATAAGACCAGAAGACGAATGCATCAATTTACCACAAATATAGGCTGGACGAGAAAGTACATCTGGACGGAATTTTCACCTCATATCTAAAGTCGGAAGAGCCTATTCCGGAGTGGTTGGTGGATGGGCGCACAATACTCCTGCCAAAGAGGGGCAACTTAGCTGACCCAAAGAATTACTGGTCAATCACTTGTCTGAACACACTGTATAAGATCCTCACAGCTATCGTAGATAATAGGATTTTTCGGACAATCGGACCTGTGTGGCAAGAAATGTACGAACAACGCGGCTCAAAGAAAGGCGTACCATGATGTCGGGAGAACCCGCTCAACGATATATGTGTCTGGAAAGACGCAGCATCCTACAGGGCAACCTATCAATGACCTGGATTTATTACCGGAAAGCTTCCGATTCAATCTCTTGTAGACTTATCATCTGTCTGTTGGAAAGCTTAAAGGTCCATCTGCACATCGTGAGGTGCACAGAGAGATTGTGGCCGCTTTGGAAAACGAGAGTTACTCTCTTATATTGAAAACATCTTGTGACATCTAACAACGTCACCTTTCAGAGAGGTATGATGTACATTATTACCACTATCTCTCGCACTTCGCCATACTGAAGGGTACTTTTGCGGCAAACATGGTAACCCAACGCATAAGGTCACTCATGTATTGTACATGAATCTTTTGAAAAATGCGCCAAGGTTTATTTAACGCGAGGAGCCGCATTCCGGACGTGACATCTATATAGGATAGTCTCCGAAGCAGATACTAACATCTCGTCCGACAGATTTGGTCTTCCGAACTGTCGGCGAGAAAAAAAGTATCTGCAGCGAACATGTTCGCCGTCCCGGTTGTACTCTGTTCATTTGAAGTGGTTCCATGGACGAAAGACGAACTCAGATCCCTTGATATCGCGACATGAAAGGTTATTCACATGAACAAAAGCATGCAGCTCAAGTCTTCTGTTTCGCGACTCTACATCTCATGCCGTTAAGGTGGTCGCGTAATACTGAATCTTGAATGTCTTCACAAAAGGATTATTCTGGATACAGCACATTTAGTCGCAAATAGAGGAGGCCCTCTTCTTAAAATGGTCAGGAAGCACAAAGAAGTTTCTGTACAATGCAATGGAGGAGGCTACTGAAGCACTCGGCCTTGACTTTAATATCAGGGGTGAGCAAAATGCATTATATCTTATCCATCTCGAGTACTCACTCCTGAAAGCCCGGATTCAGAAAGCACAGGAAAAAAAACTTCCGTGAACAGCTCCTCGTCAAGAGGATGCACGGCATCTTCCACAGAAATGTGGTGGATCAGTCGATGTCAAGACGGTGTCATTTCCACTTTAGCATACATTCCCCGTGAAAGCTACAGAGTGTGTCATACATACCCCGAACATCTAGGACACATACTATCTAGTTGTCTAACTCATGCGGGAACAATCTACATCCAAAGGCACAATGCGGCACTAAGAGTACTTTATTACCATCTCTGTCATTCTTACGGCATTAGCCTTAATACCGCTCCGCTATATGCTCCTGGGAAAATAAAGTCAATTGTCGAGAATGAGAAGTGCCGCATATACTAGAACTTCATATTCTCGACAATTGTTTCCGTTGCGCACTCAAGGCCTGATATAGTTCCCCTTGACTTCGAGAAACGAACCATATTCGTTATCGAATTTCCGGCACCAGCTGACAGAAATATTCTGACAAGCTAATCGTCCTGCTCATCGGCGATCTTGAGGATGCCACGCTTTCACTGGTCATGAGCCTGAAAAGCATCCTTACGTGTCAACAAAATGCTAAGACACTTGCAGGGAAAATGTAACGGGCGGTCGTCCTTTGGTCGCTCTGTGTCTTTAGGGTACACGAGACTTTTGCCCGATCATCGTATTGATTCCGTTACAGACTGCGACCACCTATCTCACGGTCGTCAGACGTGGTTGTAGCTGAAATTTTGCCGCGATTTCGCTGAGAGCTGGTACTATTTTTCAGTTTGGCACCCGCTCCCAGCGAAAGCCCGCGGTTGTCCTTATGATGAACTATCAACTATATTTGAGAGACCGAGAGAAAAAGAGAGAGAAGTAGCCATAGATGTGTCTTACCGCGGTTCTACTGGGAGCCGAGCCACGCTGGACCCGGTCCTGTCATGGCTAGCTGGTAGGCCAGTGCACTATTTAGAACGAAAGAGGGGATATGAGAAAGATATGAAAAACAAACTATTCTAACCTATAAAGACAAATTATTCAGTTATGTTTTTCGATTAAGTTTTCTGAGGCGTGTCATTTGGATTTAGAGAAAAGTCTCACAAGGTTATTTCTACCCTATTTCACACATCAAATATCATAATTTGTGGAGAAATGGTTAGCAACTTCGGAGAAACCCACTTTAATTAAATATGGCTGTCCAAGACACCCACGTGTAGCCTCGATGCCGCACGACGTACATTTTTCTTGAACTTCACTTGGCCTTTCGAGAGAGGCTCGCCTGAACTATTCTAACATCGGGCTTTGAGCCGAGCATTTCCCAGGTCCGAAAACCCGCGCGGTTCTATGCCGTCAATCCGCGCGTGGGTCCAGTGTCGAGGCCACGGAAACTAACTACGCGTAGGACAAATCGACCACCTATCTTGGAGCCAACGAGCCAATTCCAGCTCGTCTCCAAATTCCATGTCAGTAAGGACTTCCTGCTCAATTATTTAATATGTCCACCTCAGATTACCGGTTTGCCCGTCGTCACCGTCAAACTAGGAAAAACCAACTGACAGATTTCAGTCTGTTCGTTCTTCTCTTCCATTCCTTTCCTCCGGGGATTTTAGATTTTTGTGTCGTGCCCGCTGGTTGGCTCGGTGTAGCGGAATAGGTCGAATGGATTGCATTCGCTAATGTGCGTCTCCGTACTTGCGTCTATCGTGTTGATTGGGTCCAACCAACGGTCTATGAAGGTCCCCAATGGTTGATAGAAAATGGCCGCCTGTCAATGTGGCGATCGGCCGGTGCTGGCGCTCGTAGCCCGTAGTGATACCGCTGCATCGTGTTGATTGGTCTGGTCACCTGACTGCTTGACTCATATTGGCCGCTCGCACGCTGCTTCTAACATGGCCGCCTGACTGCCCGGCTTAAAATGCCGGATAGGACCCGATAGAAACCAGGCATGACCCTGATAGAAACCAGATAAGTTTTCTATACGGGTCTATCCAGTACAATCCGGCACGCGGAACCAGCAACTATTTTTGTCTAAGTCAAAACGATTATCTACCCGGGTCTATCCGGGACTTATGTGGGACACGGAAACAAACAGTTCTTTCCTCTAAGTTCAGAAGAAGCGTCTATCCGGGTCTATGCGGGACCTATCTGGGAGTTAATGTTGAAAAAAGAAACGAGTTCTACACTTTACGTTAATCCGGATCTATCTCGGACCTACTCGGGACATAAAGACAGATATTCATTTCCTCTAAGACCAAATGAAGTGTCTATCCAGGTGTAGCCGGGACATATCTGTATCCGGGACATATCTGGAGCATGGAAACAAAAATTCATTTCCTGGAAGTTCAAATGAAGCGTCTATCCGGGTCTGTGCGGGATCTATCTGGGAGTTTACCGTTAAAAAAAGAAACACGTCCTACAGTCTACGTTTATGCGGGTCTATCCGGGACCTATTTGGGACACGAAAACAAACATTCATTTCCTTGAAGTTCAAATGAAGCGTCTATCTGGGCGTATCCGGGATCTGACCGGTAGTTTTTGCATCGAAAAAGTATGAAGTCCCGCAATGTACGCTTACCCTCGGCTATCCTACACCTATCCGGAAAATGGATCCAGAATTTTATTTCCTGCGTAGTCAAAAAGGTTGTCTGTCTGCGTCTATCCGAGAACAATCTGGGAATCATTGCAACGATAAAGAAATCAATTCCGATAAAGTATGTTTTATCGGCACTATCGGGGGCCCATCTGGGACATGGACCCAGAAATTAATTTCCTGTAAAGTCAAAAAGTGCGTCTATCTCGGCGTATCCGGGATGTGACCTGTAGTATTTGCATCAAGAAATTAAGCAAGTCCCGCAATGTACATTTAACAGTATCTATCTGGGACCTATCCAAGACATGGAACCAGGATTGGATTTCCTGTGAAGTCAAGGTGGTCGTCCGTTCGGGTCTATCCGGAATCAACCGGCGAGAATTTGAGTCGATTTTCAGCATTTTCTTTCAACTGTTTAATACAAATAAATACTAATGGACGTGAAAAATGATCGTATTTTCTGATTGAAATGTAATAATTAATCATTCTTTGGAGTCGTGCATTATTTTTAAACCATTTTGTGATTATTTGAACAATCAATTATTGTTTATTTTCAAAATTTTAAAAATCGAGCCCGAGATGTCCACTTTTGTCTCAAATTGGTATTCTACGCTACCTATTGTTGAATACTTACACGACTTTGATACTTGTCTTCTAATTTTCAATACATTTCTATTTGATTAAACAATTTTTATTTGCTCAAGCAGTTTTTTTCGATAACTTACAAAAAATACAAAATAGAACACATGAAATTATTTTTCTGACTGTATAGTATGCAGAAAGAATATATTAACGATCTTCTAATTTTTTAAACAAATTGAATTTTATTCTATAATTATTTATCCCGAAAAATATGTTTAGAATCGTATTTTCTGAATTAAACATAATATTGAATGATTTTGAGGAGTGGTGAATTCCGCTAACCATTTTTATCTAATTACTTAAACAATTAATTATTCTATAATTAAAATTTTTCTTCAAGTTGAGTACGGATAGTGTACATCTTTTTTTGAAATTCTTTATATAGTATTATATGTGTTCCATTTTATTTATTATTATTTTTTTAACTTTTTGCAAAAAACTGCTTGAGCAAAAAAAAATTGTTTAATAAAATATACATTTTTAAACATTAGAAGAAAAGTAACAAAGTTATGTAAGTATTCATTAATAAGTATTATAGGATACCAACTTGAGAAAAAAGTGGACACCTATGGCTCGATTTTAATAAATTTTGAAAAAAAAACAATAATTATTTTTTTAATTAATCACATGTTTTCTTTTTAAATTTACTTCTCCAAACAATGAACAACTATTACCAACATTTTAACACTCAAAAATTGTTTAGAAACTAGCCCTGAGAGATTCTACATAAACAAACAAACCTAAACTCGGTAAGTCCTAATAAACATTAACCTCTGTCATCTTCCCTCTCCTATCTGTCAAAACACTTATAAATCCGTTCTTTACAGTCAGACAGTCGGAGATAAATAATATTCCTTGTCAAAATCAATTGAAGTATCCACCTTAGAACCCCTGCGCATCTTTTCTTCTTCACAAATTACCCTATGTATTTAATGTAAATAAACTGATTTGATTGTGACTTATGTGTATTAAATTCATTTGACTTGTGTGCTCGTCCCAAATTGTGGTCTTATCCTATTATAATTAAATCAAGCAACTTAGGGAATTTAAGTGTACTAGACTATTATGTGCGCGCGCAAGCGCGCGCTCAGTTTTGTATTCACTTTTTCTCATTTACTCAATTTTCGAATAACTATTTATTCGCTCAAATTTCGTTAACAATCAATTTCTTGCTGAAATTATATTCTCAAAGTATGTATTTAGTGAATCCATGTAACGTAGAATTTACTATTACTATTGATAATAGTAAATGGCGAGATATCATTTGAAGATTTCAACTGCACTTTATGTAATTTAATATTAAAAAAAAAACATAATTTTTATACAATGACATTTGCGGGTACTTTTACGGTCATTTTTTTAAAATGTAAGCATCAATATACATCGCTAAATCATTAACAAATTAATACCTATAATTTAAAAAAATCATATTCTGATCCGATTCTCATCTCAGTTCTCAATATAAAAATCATTTAACATGAATTTGCACTGTAATGTTTAAATACATTTTTCTAGAAAAAAAGAGCGCGTCCAAATACATTCTTAAATAATTAAAACATATGTGCATTGTACATGTCATTTTGAAAATTGAATTCAAATCCTCATTTCACGGCCATTTTTGTAAATCTATGATTCAAGAAACATCGCTAAATCATTAAAATATGATCATATTAGAACGTTCAAATAATTCAAAAAAACAACAGCGTATGAAAAAACATCGCTGAATAATTCAAATATATCCACATATAATTTTAAAAATTGAAATAAGATACATGCCTCTCTTTTTTCGTGGTTATCTCAGCGATATATTAAGTCCCACTACTCCATGCCTGAGGGAATTGAATTGAAAAAATTCAAACTTCCATGAAGTAAAGCTTGGAATCTCCTCTTTAAAATGAGACTAAGAACATAATGAAATATCCACTTGTTCTCCACTTATAATAAAAAATTTGGAAGCATGTCCAATACGAAAATCAGTTCGCCGAGTGGCAGTAGAATGTCGAATTTAAACAATAGACCAAAAAATGTAGTCATCAATGGACCGTCCGATTTTCGTAGTGGTTATGCTTCCACGTTTTCCATGACAATTCGAGAATAACCAGCAGATATTTTACCATGTTCCTAATCTCATTTTAAAGATGATATTTTCAACTTTAATTCAAACAACCTTCCATTATTTCCATTTCCTTCTCTGAAGCATGCAAAAAGTTGAATTTGATAATCGGTGATTGGCCAAAAACATTAAAAATATTTATATGATTGAGTATTTCAGCTAGAAGTCACAATCATACTAAGATAGGTGCATATGTCTCATACTTTTTGGACAAAATATTCTAAATGTAAAAGTAAGTTATAAATGTATAAATAGTAATATTTTTCAAGTGTAATATGCATTTTCGCCATTATGTTTTATCCTTTTATCGGTTGAAGACCTTTCAGTTTCACGAAATAAAGTCAACTATCCAAAATTTTAAGTTATAGTGACCGATTCTAATCAAATCGATCCGATACACCAACCTGAAATTTTGGTATATATTATTTTATTTTAAAATATGAACCAACTATATGCTAAACTTCCTGACATTTCCACCTATCCTATCATAACCATGACGTCATGCCAGAATACTCAATTGTAATAGAGGTATGAAACATAAATAAACTTTGATTGTACGTATCATAGCTAATATTAAATGATATAATATTAATGTCAGTAATCAATTCCTGTTACCACACAAAAGAAAAATTAAAATTCAATAATTATGTGGTTCAATGTTGTGAAAAAATTAATGAGTTTCCAACGGAAAAATTAATAAACAAATATTTTCATTGAAACTTCCAAATAAATTTTACTCTATATTTTTATAGAAATTATAATTATATTTAACATTTTAAATAATTTAGAAGAAATTAAAACATATTTACATATAATTGTGAGAATGGAGTTGAGGTACTCATTCCAAAATAGTACAAACATTTAAAAAAATTAGATAGTAGCA
>CAKNWT010328672.1:0-16499 GCA_932066315.1 Andricus coriarius | reverse complement strand
ACTTAGAGAGTCTCCTTGGAAGACCCCTCTCTTATATGTGATAAAGCTAATAATCACTTGTCTTTTGTCAGATGTTATGACAAATCTTGTCCGCCACAAAAGCATGCCTTAGGGTAGTCAATCCAAGCATGGATAGATTTCGTCGATACCTGATTGAGTCTTGGGTAATACACCTGTATATTAACAGGTTCTCCTTGCAACCTGCCAGCTCTTTCTTGCATCCACGTTGTTCAATTATTGCACTTCATACCGGCTCAATAGATGTTAATATCCTCTCTTTGAGGATGCCAGTACATCGCTTGTAGATTGTGTTTAAACAAGCTATGGGCCTGTAATTCTGTGGACTTGACAAATCTCCGGTCTTAGGGATCAATACTGTGCGTCCTTCCACTAGCCACTGCGGAATGGATTGTTCTCCGTTTAGGAAAGTAGAAAATATACGAGTTGGATGTTGGTGCGTAAGAGTGAACTTCTTCCACAAAAAGTTGTTGATTTTATCTGGCCGTGGCGCTGAAAAGTTCTTAGTTCCACCGATAGTTTTTTTCACTTCTTCAGCAGTAATTAGTGGACACTCTTCCTCAGAAGCCTGCAACCTTTCTCTTTGACAAAAGTTACGAAAGAGTGATATATCTGAAGCGTCTTCATTTAGCTGATAAGTATCCGCATACACTTTCTCCCACAAGACTTGAATCTCTTCTCGACTAGGCTGATTTTTAACGGCACGTGACGTTTTATTAAACAGACGGGAAGGATGAGTAGAAAGGGTGGAATTTTCCCGAATCCATTTTACTCGCCGCTCAAGGCGCTGTTTCGCTGTTGAAAGAGATCTTATTTTTTGCGTCCAGTGCTGCTTGATGGTCAAAAGTCTACACTTGTTCAGCGTGTGATTTGCTTTCCCTAAGTTTCGAGCAAGTGCCCTAACTTTTGAAGTGAATTTTTTATTTGATGTTATGTAGCTAATCACGCACTGAATATTTGGTGCATGCCGTCCCGCCGTTTTAATTTTAAACTGAAGCTGTGCAACATGCTCGCGAGTCTTACTTAGGCTTATTGAAGTATCGTTACTTCTATTGTCGCTAAGCAGAGAGACCGCCTTCTCGTTAACTACACAGTTCAGATTCCAGAGATTAGCATCTTCGGGGAGCAAATCGGGAAGAGCATTATTAGCTTCAGATAATTTATCCATCCTGAAAAAACTTTTTGGTGGATAGATCTCCTACTTCTCATGTTGGTATCATCGGCTATCTGCAAAGGTGGTCTTGCTGGAACGGGTGGTATGTTCGCTAGAGGATGTTGCTCTTCTTCTTGCCGAAAAAGAGCTTCATATCCGTTTTTGCGCAAAAAGGATACCTGATCTCTTGAATACTGAGGCGTTTTATGAGCATATTCCGGGTGCATATTGACTGCTCCGAACCAGGTTGCTGACCAATCTCTCTAGCGATCACCACAAGTGAAGAGCCTCACAAGGTTATTATGTGAGGTTCCCGTCTCGGGCCCATTGGTAACCAAAGAATGTTATTTCAGGTGTCATTTACTCTATTGGCACTCTTTTTATAAACTATTTGTGGCCACACTTTTCTGTCCTGACATACTTCTCTATCTCCCTTTACGTCCATGCATTTTTTCATGCAAGCTCTCGTGTTTCTAGGGCTTCTGATGTCTCTTCGGATTAAGGTCCAATTCACACATTTAAACCATTCTTTCCGTTGTCTCCCCCGGGACATAGTGCCATTTAATTTACCTTTATACACTTGTTTCGGTAGTCGTTCATCTTTCATTCTTTCAACATGCCCGAATCATCTTAACTGATTTCTTTCCATATGTCAACTATTGTCTCTTTTGCACCACATTCTTTGAGGATTACTTCGTTTCTCACTTTCTATATCAGTGTTTCTCCGCATATTTTGCGTAGAAAATTCATGTCAATCGCGATAATTTTGCTCTTGCTCTCTTCTTGACTGGTCCATGTCACGCTACCGTATATTACAGTCGGTACAAATATAGACATATGTATTTCCATTTTAGCTTTTTTTGATATGTTTCTACTTCTGATAATGGATCCTGCTCTACCGATAATCTTCTTACCCTCGTTTATGCGCCTACCTAACTCCCTATCTATCTTCCCGTCACTAGTGAATAGGCAACCCAGATATACGTACTTATCAACTTGTTCTAATCTCTCATCATTTAGGACAATGTCGCACATTGTTTTCTCACCTTTTTCTTCAATCACCATGATTTTCGGTTTATTTACGTTAATTTAGAGGCCCATGTTCTTCATGCTTGTATTTAACCTTGTAAAATTTCTAGAAATTCCTTAAAGTCTGTTTCGAGACCTTAAAATCCGTGAAAGTTCTCCAAGATCTCCTGAAATCCTTTGGAATCCCTTAAATCCCCGAAGATAATTAGAAATCTTTGAAATATTTTAAAATCCCTTGAAATGTTTTAAAACCTTATGGAATTCCTTAAAACCAATGGAATTATTATAAGACCTTTCGAAAACCGTTGAAACTCCTTAAAATTACGTCCTCATTTTCTAGTCTGAAACTATTTTCATCCGTTATTCGCCAGGAATGATTATGATAAAAAATTAATGCACGTGACGAATCTTGTATTTTTATCTTCGCAGAAATTTCCATTCCACTGGTAAACATTTTTTATGATCAGTCATAAATCACGTAATATTTATTCGTGTATTTAAACAATTTGCTACATTTGGCGATGAGTTAAAGGCAAAATTTTAAAACGATTATCTTGCTGAAAAATTGAAAAATATATACTTAGGGATGGATTATTTAATTTCATCTAAAAAATAATATCTTGCTAATATAGATTGTCTTTCAGAATTAATTGTTATCAACAAATACACTCATCGCAATTTTGAACAAGGAAAATTGTTCTTTTCTGTAGAGTCATTTTTTTTCATCTAAAGAATAATATCCTAACGTAATAGATTGTTATTCAATTACATAATTATCATTGTTTTTCAAAATTATCATAAACAAATTCACAATTTAAATTTCCTTTGCTCTCAAGGTTTTTCTTCTCGGCAAAATAATTTATTCTCAACTTGAAAACTATATTTCACCGAAAAAAGGAACCATATAGGTTGAAAGTGTCCAAAAACAGTGATTTTATTTATAAGAATTATTAAATACAATGATAGATTTTACTATATACGTTGTCCAAAAATAATTTAAAAAAAATTTACTACAAGGAAACGGCAGATTGAGATATTTTGTATAGAAATTATTATAAACAGTTACATAAGGTGTTATTAAATACCTCATATTTAGTTTTCGAATCACTTTCAACATATTGTTGGATGTTTTCATTGAGAAAACGTTTTTTTCGTTTTTACAAATGATAAATATATGATAAAAAGATATTGTTTTATAGATTATTTTTCTTCGTTTGATGAACTATTTTGTAAGAAAAAACATTCTGCTAAATAGGATTGCAGAAATATATTTCTTTAGTTTTTGAAATTTATGCGACACATTATTGATATTTTGAAAGAAAGGGCCTTATCTAACCTATGGTCTTGAACGAATTTTAATTATGTAAAAACCTTGCCTGCAACATTTTTGACAAAGAGCGATTTTATATTTACTCTTTATAAATCAAATTAATTTCTCCGAGCTTCTCAAGGTGGAATAATGTAAACGCATGCAGTTACTTTAAACATAAATTATCTGAGTTTTTCAAGGCAATATAATTATACACGTGCGGGAGTTTAACTTCTACTAGAAATAACTTGATTCCAATTAAAATATTTCATGTCGGCAATTCTGAAAATTTTTCATGTATACGATTTATACTCGGAAAGCAGAAAATACAGATATCTCAGAACAGTATAAATACACGAAATATTTTATTAACTTGAAGGAATTTCAAAATATTTTAACGAATTTGGACATTTTGAGGCATTTTGAGGGATTCCAAGAAACCATCAATCTCAGATTTCAATTTCAAATGTATAAAAATATTTCTAAAATTTGAGGTAATGCTGCTAAAGGATGGTGACCTTTTCGGCATGAAACACCAACCAATTGCGACTCTCGGTTTCCTGTTTCTGTCCTCCTCCACTCCCCTCAGAAACCGAGGTTTGGTGGGACTGACGTTACAGCTACACTCTCCACCTTACGACGAATCACTACTCAACTTGGACATGACTTCGACTCGCAAAATGAATTTCATGCATAAAGGTGGTAATTTCGTGTAAAATCTTGACAATGAATAATACAAACAATAAAATAGCCTTGGAATGGACTAAAACTTTAATTAACGAACTGCATACACACGGTAAACGTAAAGGTCGGTTTGATTATGAATGAAAAAGCAAGACAACATCCCAAAGATCATGATTTTGTATCTCCCAGATTGTTGTGGGCTAGAATGAAGATAGGAATCGGAAGATTATTTATTATAGTGAGCTACGCCCCAGTTGATGGTGATCCGAGCAAAGTGAAAGACGCCTTCTGGGACACTTTATATGATACTATAAGTCCTTGCGATCGTGGTGAAAGAAATAATTAGATAATCCGATCCGGGTTTCTTTCAGATTCCTTACATTGGCCCAAAGCACTAGGAGCACTAGGAGTCTAGTAGGAGATATGAATAGATAGATCGGCGCAGCGTTTAACGTCCGAATACAGAAATGGTGCTAGGAAATTTTGGGGATCCAAGAAAAAATTATAACGGAGAAAGATTAGTTAGCTCATGCTTAGAAAAGGGCTTTCTTATTACAAATACTTGGTTTCGACATAAAATGATCCACATGTACAAGCCCCGCACTAATGCAACCCCAGACCTTACTCTCCCTTACCTCAACGGATTCATTTTCTCTTTACCGCTTTTTGGCAAATTTTCAAATTTCGAAGCCGAAATATGGAACTTTTATTTTTAAAACTTGAAACTTTGGAGGTTTTCTACACTTTCGAGAACAAATATTTCTTGGATAGGAAAACTAATTATTAAAAATGTTATGGGGCGCTGCTATGCAGTCAGTTAGAGGGAACGGGTGTCATTTTGCCTGTCTCACTTTTCGTGAATTTTCACAAAAAATAGTGTCAAAAGTTTACGAACTAAGTGGTGGATTGTCGGGGTTGTCCCTGCTGAAAGAGTGATTTTTTTAAGTGAAGTTTTTCTGCGGTTTTGAGCTATGAAAAGAAATTTTTTCTAGTTCTTGTTTACCTTTTCCTTGGAAACTTTAACCTTGAATATCGCTACATCTGTGAATTCTAATTGGAATTATTGGAAGTGATGGCAACAGAAATGTTGGCTGAGGACTCTTCTGCTTTGATGGGAAGATCGACTCAATGGAACAATCGGTCGGCTCATCACATACATGGGAAGTCGATCACCTGACAAATGAAAAAGGGCGTTAAAAGAAGAAAACAAATATATAAAGTCTGAGATGACGGGTCAAGACCGCAGAATTGATTTCCTTAAAAGACAGGCGAGGAGAAATGATGTGATCTTCTTCGGAATAGAAGAAGAGGAGAACGAAGATACGAAGGAAACAATTCTTTCTGTGGTAAAAAACAATCTTAAATTACCAGACTATCAGGATCACTTCGAAGAGCTGAAACGCTGAAGAAATGGTTCAAAGACTAATGCATGTCCAAGCTTGGTTCGACCACGCCTATTAAATATCGAGAAAATGCTTTGGGCCAATGTAAGGAATCTGAAAGGAGCCTGGATCGGATTATCTGATGATTTCTCGACAAATGTGCAAGCAGAGAGGAAGTCGCTTCTTCCTTTTCTTAAAAAGGGCTAAAAATAAAGGTTTTAAGGGCTCCTCATCGTTTAATCAGCTATTCGTCGACGGAAACAAATTTGGAGTAAACTCAATGTCGAAGCTTCCTGTTACTTCACTGTCAGATAGTGAAACTACCAACGACAAACAACCAATAAACACAACTTATTCCCGTGATAATGCAAAGAGTAAGACATCTAGCTCACCCTCAACAACAGATAACGGGACACTAGACAATTTGTTAAGGAAGGATTCGAACAACCGAAAGATTCACACTCCTCGAAGGAAAACTCTTGGGAAACCAAGATTAAACTTTTTGGTAGTATAGTTGAATCAACCTTATTTAATTCTGTTTAAATTTGGAGTTTAAGGTATCTTGAAACTATTGAAGCCGTTCAATCAGGCTTTTTCAAAAAACTTCTTCACCTACCAAGAAACTTGCAAGGTGCAGCACTCAGGCTCGAGATTGGTAAAGTGAAATTGTGCAATAGAGTGAAATGGATTATAAAATTTCTCCAGATGGAAAGCGATCCTCCTGATGAATTGTCAAACAACTGAATCTAAATATAACTGTGCCTCTCAGATTGAGATTGTATTAAAAACTATAGGTAAAGACAGCCTTCTGAAAACCCTAGATCCAGAAGTGTGGATAAGATCTTAAGATGACATTCTTCAAACGTATTTCGATTATTTAAAAAATGAGGATATTACAACTATCAGTTGTAAATTTCAAGTTGTGAGAGTTATTGTGCAATTAGGTATGTCAATGAATCGTTGCTACACTTTATCATGTAATAGAAATGTTTATAAGTTTGATCCAAACATGATATGTACAGTTTGCAACAAACAAGAACTAGAGACCATAGGACACATTTTATTCTCATGTCCTATATACAACTCTTTACGAGCCCACTATCTTAATGAATTCACTAATGCGGAAACGTTGCTTATGGATCCAGATAAATCTGTGATGAGAAGGGTTTTCTTGTATATTGCCAATTGTTATAAATTACGTTCCTTCTGTATAAACAAATGAATGAACGGAATATATTGCGTGTAATAGTAAGTGCAACTGCACTATATGTTCATAATTAAGTATAATTCTATAATGGCTGTAGATCTCTTTTGGTTGAACAACTTTTGTTTATTCGATTTTTTTGTATCTTGTGCCGCTTTTCCAGAAATTCATTTTTTTAATTTTTCAATGTTTCTTTTTACGATTAAAAAAAACTACACGTCCTATCAAAAATGATTTAGAACTTTGCATAATTGAATAGTTAACCGTAAAACGGAATTTTTGATTGTTCAGTATTTTTTTGGTGGTTAAAACCATAAACATTGGTCAAAAAATGCCGTTTGATGAACCTGACCTTTCTCTTTGGTCCCTAAAAACGTGGCCCGAAGCGCAATCTATTCGGATCAGTCTTTCAAAAGTTGTCCAGTGTACATACGTCAACATCAAAGACAACAACGAAAGACAGACAGGCACCATCTTAAAATCCGTTTTTTTTTTCTTTAGAATTAGAGGGTCTAGAAACGTCGAGGTTTGAAGAAATCTGAGATAGTCGGTAAAAATAAGTCACTACAAGTTATTATTATGAAAAAGGTATAATTTCAGCTTGGTAGTTATAATTTCCTGTCATTATTATCATTGATGACAATCTGTGATGTTTCGATTGAATTGAAGAAATAAAAAACTACAATATTTAAGATTTAAATGAATTATTTCTAATGATAATATTGTATGAAAGATAACATAACCTTAAGCTTTTTTATGGTAGAACTGGATAAAACTGTAGCAAACAGTCGAAAACTATACGTTGACTACTATTAAATTGACAATTAAAACCACATTCATAATTCTTGATATAGCTGTCCACTTTCTACAGCGTTTTTAGGAATTTTTAAGGTTCAAAAGTTCGAGGTTTCTCCTTGAAAAGTTACCTCAGGCAAACGTACGATTGTCTTCTTTAAGAAAAATGTAAGCCTCTGTTTCTTGTTGCAGAATTGAATACCAGAACTTCTTACTCTCCTGACAGAAATTCTCAAGAAAGGACTCTTACTCTTACCACACACCTCATTCCTCAATTAGGCCTCTTTCTCCTGTCGAGCCTTCTATTGGTGCCAGGGCTAGGTCTCCTTCTCCCAGACATCATTCTTTAAACATACTTGGATTTCAACTTGGAAAAATTAGACTAATCCGGCTTACTCCCAACACCAATCTGCATCGGATATTTGAAATTCGAAAATACACTTTTCCTGCTGACAAACCAATTCAATTTCGCGGATTAGGGAACAAAACCATCAAGTGTATACCAACCGGAGAAGATAATGTTTTAACAACATCCACTGGCGACGTCGTTGCAATATTGGAGCATAATTATCTTATTGAAATATATAATAATGATGGAAAAATGGCGGGTATAAACATGAGAAGGGGAAAGGTTTTCGAATTGACCACAGAATTAGTCGATGAAACTCCATTAGACACGCGTCAGAGTATCTTAAAAAATTTTCAATTAAAATGTAAAGGACATTCCTTCACACTTAACATTTATTTAACATTTATTTAAATATTTATAATTTATATATATGACCAGTCTTCAAGCTGGGGATCCGTTCTCTTTTAAATGTAACCCAGGCGGAAAAATTATATACAGGGTGATCCTGAACTCATCATATTCCTTTTTCAAACATTGAATTTACATTTATTAATAAAAAACAATAAATTATGGCACTGAACAATAATTATTAACAAAACTGATAAAGAAAACTAACAAATTAAAACTCTATTGAAAACAATTCGAAACCAATTATCGCCGTTCGGAAAGCAAAGGATCTTTGGCGTGTGCGTTTGATGACCTTGTCAATCGTGAACTGTCGAAGTGACGCCACCCTTCACTCAGCCTGACTCCTCTGACCAACCCTTCACTCTCGTCAAGCTCATTGGAAAATGCCATCATTTTCGAATGGGCCTTCTCAATGAGCGTTCTCAAGAAGTGGAAAACAAAAGAGAAAATAGGAAAGCTTCTGAAATTATAATAAATGCAAAAATGTGAAATTAGCAATAAGAGTTAACGAAAATATCAACACTGAAAATAATGCAAATCAAACCAAAAGTAGAGAAGAAGTAATAGAAACTCAGAATTCGTAACGATTAGCAGACCGACTTGGCTAATTTCCGGACGCATTTAAATCTTTACCTGATATGAATTGAAATGAAAATTGAATGAGCTGTAGATTTAGTTAAATCGGATCTTATTGGATCATCCGTCATCCCAGCATTGTGATTCATTATACAAAAATTTAATCGAAAAATGAATTAGTTAGGTTACAAAAATACAAATATTAATATATTAATAATTATTACCACCCAATCAGTAGCTGGGAAATCTTTGACTGAATAAAACGTGACGCAGACAATAAAATTGTTTACTAATGGCAGCATAAAAGTAAAACTCAGAGAAATTTCTTGTGCTGTTTTCTTTCTGCCTCATTCCTGTTATTTGTTTTCGATATATTTGTTAAAGTAAATTTCGGATTAAAATATGGTCCATGTCATTTCCCGGCTTAGTGCCAGGCCACAACAAAATTTTCACGGTCATTGAAAGTAAAAAATTCTAACACTTGAAGCTGAAAATTTTTTCGTTTAAAGTAATCACATCAATATTCAACTGCAAATTATAGGACTCAAAGTGGATCTCTTTTAAGTATGATGGAACCAGGACCTAATCTCAAAATTAAATTACCTCATTTTACTCCGTATCTTCTAGAATTAAATAAGTTTTAGATAACCAGGCCCTATTTCTATTTTGAATCAATGCTGCGTATCAGGAGTGAAAAATTGTCTTATTGCAATAGTTTTTTTGTAAAATGTTTTTTTTTATTCCAAACCAACGATTAAAAAAAAGAGTTTACACAAGATATGTTCAAATTAGCCAATTTTTCACTCCGAACACAGATTTGATTCAAAACAGGAATAGGCCCTAATTATCTGAAAACGATGTAATTCTAGTATTTATGGAGTAAAATAAGAAAATTTAATTTTGAGTGTGGGTCCTAGTTGTAACGCCCTTAGCAACTTTTTAATTCAAACCCAGGATCAGAATTAGAAAATCACTCTATCTACAAACTTCAAATCGGACGGAAGCTCTGCTTGAAAGGTCAGGTCCATCTACAAACTTCAAATCGGGCAGAAGCTCTGCTTAAAAGGTCAAGTCAATCTACAAAATTCGAGTCGGACGGAACCTCTGCCCTAGAGCACATTCTCAAGTTAATAATAAAATGCCAGATCGACTGCGGTTACCATACATCCAACCTTCGATGATAACTAATTTGACAATATTCAATAATAAGTTAGATGGTTTCCTTCATATTATACATTTTCAATGTTTCTTTTATCTCTGGTGTCTTTGAGATACAACATTTGTCCTTAGTTTTACTTAAATTCGTAATAAAATTTTCGTCCTTGAAACATTCTCTTATAAAATGTGAATATCTCAGGACAATCTTGACGTCTTTGCTGTAAGAGATAACAATACTAGTATACATTATATAAGCTTATGGAGCAGCAGAATGTTCATTAGTTAAATTATTAATAAAATTCTTCATTAATATATTATTCAGTTTTTGTTCTGATTAGAAACGATGAAGATTGTCTATACTCTGGTCTTATCCTGGACCGTTATCTTCAATTCTATTGGTGAATATAATAATGCAATTTATCTATAATTTTAAGTAAGTTTGTTGTAACCTTTACGAAAATCAGAATTTTTGCGATTTAACCTGCACGGAGAAATTTTTGACGAGTAACTTAATCATTAATATTAAAATATAATAATTAGTTTGCATATGAAAAAGATACTAGGTAGAAAGTTAGAATTTGAAAGACAAATTTGATCTTACAAGATATTAATTGTTTTCTTTATGGCGATTTTTATAACATATAGGCCTATATATGGAGCCTTATATTATTTGTAAATTATTATATATTATTAGTAATATAAAGCTTTTTGTAACATTATATGTAAAAGTTACACTAAAGATGTTAAAAAATTTTCTTTTAATGTCACAAAAGGATGAGACAATGATATCAATGCGACAAAGTTTTAGTGCATATTCTTATAGAAAGGAATCTGAAACTTTTAAATCGATATGCCAACATGTTTTCGAGATATCGATACTTTCATATTATATTTAATTCCGAGAGCCTGTCCCCTCCCCTCGATTAGCATAACATTTATTAGTAATATTTTAGCGACATGAAATTGTGGAAATGAAGTCGAATGACGCAACGTGTGTCAGGTGTTCTGTTGTGTTTGAACAAGTTTCGTGGTGTTTCTGTAAGTACATGGATTTAAGGGATTATTTTCATCGTGAATTAATTAAGGCAAATAGATTTAAGTCTGTAAATATTTCTAACTTTTTTATTTTCTCGTAATAACTTGTAAATACGTGGTTTTACTGAAGGTACCTGATTCTATTGCTATCTTATTGCATCCCATATTCAGAAATTATATAATTAGAAAAAAATTCAATTTATTACTATTGCACCATTCAAAAAGTTTATTTAGATCGGTTAGCACATCGTGATCTGCTTGAGGAACCCCTGTCGAGAAATAAAAAGTGGATTTCGAGAAATCCTTGTGCATTCATTGGTTAGGACTATTCGATATATCATTCAGCAGTAACTGTGTAAATCTCTCTTGAACACACCCGTGTTGTAAACCGGTGATGATGGGTTTAATTGTTGAACGAGGATAGGAGACTATTGAGAACTCAAAAACTTTTGCAAAGTTAGAAATTATGGCCACTGGACGGTAGTTAGCTACTTCTGACTTGTTACCAGCTTTATAAACAGGAACGATCTCGACAACCTTCCAGATGTATATATTTTGTTGCAAATAATTTCAAGATGGGGTTCCATCTCGCTCCGAGTTAAGGTACGAATCTACCGTCTATTTTTTTGGCCGCAAAACTGTAAAAACAATTGACAGCATGTGACGCTTCATACCCGAAGTACGAGGGACAGGATACCTAGTGTACTGGTACCATTCACTCTACCAAGACTAATTTTTGTTGCAGGGAAATGGTACCCTAAGTTTGGCATTAGATTTACGCTTTGTTTCTTTGTTTTTTCTGTGAGCGATTTTAAAACTCATTATAAACGGTTCAGAAGATACAGTAGTTCAATCTTTGGAAAAAAGTTAGGGATCTGGTCAACGGCTGGTATTCCTGAAGTATTCAAAAATTGACACCACGGATATCGTATTCTGGACGAATTATGTGGTTAGGTCACCAGTATCGCGCATTGCTACCCCCAATAGGCCTCTCTCGGATAGAGGCCATGGTCCAGTTGGGAGTGGCAATAGGACCGAGCCGAGGCGATGACCACGCAGTGGCCCTGGACAAACGCGAGAACATCGATTAAAGTAGTCAGACCAACTCAGGAGGGACATCCTTACTTGTTGGCAAAGAAGCTCACCGGCGCGAACAGGATTAATGCAGAGGTTGCATGACCGTTGGGTCAATATGCACCCGGAATATGCTCATAAAACTCCTCAGTATTTAAAAGATCAGGTATCCTTTTTGCGCAAAAACGGATCTGAAGCTCTTTATCGAGAAGTAGGAGATCTGTCCACCAAAAAGTTTTTCTCAGGATGGACAAATTATTTGAAGCTAATACTGCTCTCCCCGATTTGCTCTCCGAAGATATTAATCTCTGGAATCTGAACAGGCTAGTTTACGAGAAGACGGCCTCCCTGTTTAGCGACAATAGAAGTAATGATACTTCAGTACGCCTGAGTAAGACTCGCAAGCGTATGGCACAGCTTCAGTTTAAAATTGATACGTTGAGACAGCACGCATCAAATATTCAGTGCGTGATTAGCGACATAACATCAAATCAAAAATTCACCCCAAAAGTTAGGGCACTTGCTTGAAACTTAAAGAAAGCCAATCACATATTGAACAAGTGTAAACTGTTGACCATCAAGTAGCACTGGATCGTCTGGTCCGTCAATACTGTTCCTCGTAGCATTCTCTAAAGATTAGTAGCTCTAAAAAAGTATCCAGAGGTAAAACCTGCATCTCCAACTCTGCCGTCTGCTGCGTAAGGTCATCCGCGGCTAGAGACTGGACTCCAAGGAAGAGTGTTGTACGAAGTCTCCTGCGTAAATTTCCCGCTCTTGCTTACCTTCTAGGACAGAAGGAACAGGAGCTTCTGGAGCTTACAACTTCTCATATAAGATAGTAGCTCTAAGAAACCAAGCTCCTAATTTTGTAACTACAACATCATCGCAAAAGATTTTAAACATTGTATGAAATTATTTTATAACATCCTCATCTCACTAGTCAATTTAACTTATTGTTAGTTTGTGCTTGATGATAAAAAACCGGGTTCACCCGCGAAAAAAAAAATAATAAAAAGAACCTCGCTGGCTCAGTTGGTTAGGCGCCGGTACCTCTGAAAATTTTTCTATGTACCTTTACCGAGGTTCTGGTGTTTCGGATTTCACCTAGAGCACATGGTTTCAACTCAGTCCGTGAATGATGGGGTAAAAAACAGGCATTATCCAATATATCGAAATTAGGCACACAGCTCTTATCAGGTCACTTGATTGCATAATAAAAATGAGTCTGTGACTGATAATATATCCCGGGACATCTTTGTGTAGAGTATTAAAAAAATCCAGCTCTAAGAAAAATGCCTTCAACATATTGGGCTGTAACCATCTTAAGCCTGAGATAATTAAGTAATCGAAGGTAGCTCTGAGGCGATGATATCCAGAGGCGATAGTTGTCACCTTCAACTTAGTCCGTGGCTATGATGAAAAACCGGTTTCACCCGAAAACTAGATTTAAGAAAAAAAATTATAAAGTGTTCTTGCCTTGGCATCGCATGACTCTCATGATTTTGCAGTAATGAAAGAGAAATTGATGCGTCTCCGTTACGAAAGCGCAAAGCTTTAAAATAGGCGCAAAAAGGGATACAATTTTAGAACCATGTTTTCTGAAAAGTGTCTTTATATGCAGAAAGCTGCAGTAAGGGATCTTATCACGTACCATCGACTTTCTAGTCCGCGTGATGATGCTTTGGGGAACAAGAATCAATTATTTTGATCATGGGATTCCCAGGATAACTAGAATTGAACGCATTACTATGGGTATCTTTTAAAGTGTATCCTTCAGTGCGTTATGGTTCAAAATACATGATAACGTGGATGGTCGCAAACGGACCATCCTCTGTACATGGATCACCTGAAGCTATACACTAGTTCAAATCAGAAACTGCAGAAAGTGATACAAGTCACAGAGTAGTTTTCCGATAATAGATCTTAATGATATTCTACGATATGTGTACATTAGATTACTGATAGCTGAGCTTCTTCAGAACCTCACCACCTGGAATCCAACTAATATAATAACTATAATAGAATTATATACTTCATGATAGCGTGAAAACGCAAATATCGAAAAATTGTAAATTTCGGGACTAAGAAGACAATACCGACAATTACAGATCGCCAGTGATGCACTGAACAGCTCTCTTGTAAGTAGCAGATTCACATGAAAGATCCAAGGCTCCCCAACTATTACCAGCCTTAAAACCCATGATATACCAACGTTCATACGATTGCGTGTTTCAAGACAAATCTAATCCTCTATTTCATTTTACAGATTTGAGTTCACAGTTCGACTGTTTACCTAACGGCGACCCTATTCCTGGTGTTCCTCGTTGCAGACCTTCTTCTTCTTCTTCTTCTGATAGACGATTTCCAGAAAGCTCTATTCTTCTTACCAGACCTCAATCTTTTGCCAGGATTTCTTCTCTTGAGGAGCCTCCTCTTCGTGCCAGATCCAGGTCTCCTCGTACCAGGCATCCTTCTTTTCTCAGACTTGGATTTGAACCTGCAGAACTTCCATTTATTCGGCTTATTCCTTACAAGAATCCGAACCGAATATTCGAACTTCGCAGATACATTTTTCCTCCAGATAAACCAATTCATTTGAAAATAAAGAATAATGCTCTTGGACCCATGCCAACCGCTGAACAAATTGTATTAGCAGCGACTAACGGCGACGTCTTTGCAATATTAGAAAAAATTAGCAAACAACCGATTTTACGTGGAATGCATACATTTGCTAATTTCATTGTAAAACGGGCGAAAATAAACATGATCAGCGGCTTGGTTCAAGAACTGTCCACAGAAGAAGTCGATGAATCTCCATTAGGCCACCATAACCCAATCCTACAGTGTTTTAAACTGTTGCGAATATAAACCACAATCTTCACACAATTGGTTTTCATAATTTAAACAAGAAATTCTGCAAGATGGTCAAATTTTTGTCTGTTTATCGGATCTTGCGCTTGGCTCAATTACCGGCATTACTTGTTTCGTACTCCGCGCTAGATTAAAGTGTGCCCAAAATGCGAAATTGCCTATGTAACGTTGAACTTCAATAAAATTAAATGCAAGTGTTATTAATGTATGTACCTCTGACCGGGACGGCTTATTCAGATGTTTCACAATAAAGCAAAAGCTTCATTCTTTACCATTTTTTTATTTACTCTAAGAAATGTAAAACGAACCATTTTTTTCATATAATTGAATAGTCGAACTTTTGTCTTCTGAAGATATAAGACAAGTTTCATTGAGAAGAAATTCTCTATCAAAGGTATCAATAACACAGGACCACAACATCTAAACCCTTGCAACACGAACCAGACTAGGTGGGTCTTATATTTCCGGGGTCGCTGAATTCGAATCCGTTGTCCTTTTGGTCCCATCAGGTCAGGTCAAGGTCAATTCAATTTCAAACCTACCAAATTCAGCGCTAACCAAATAGGTCAGAGTACCTATAGGTTTTCGGGGTCGCTGAATCCGAATCCGTTGTCAAGGTCAGTTCAAGGCCAAACTAACAAAATTCATCGCTAACCAATTAACTCAGAGTACCTATAGGTTTTCGGGGTCGCTGAATTCAAATCCGTTGTCCGTTTGGTTCCATCAGGTCAGGTCAAGGACAGTTCAAGGTCAAAACAAACGGGCAAAGAATTTGAATTTAGCGACCCAGAAAACCTATGGGTACCCTAACTTAATTGGTTAGCGATGAATTTGGTAAGTTTGTCCTTGAACAGACCTTGACCCTGACCTGATGGGACCAAACCGACAACGGATTCGAATTCAGCGACCCCGAGAATATAAGACCCACCTAGTCTGGTCTGAGTTGCTAGAGTTTAGATTTTGTGGCCCTGTGTATTCAAAGTGTGATCTATATTTGATCTCCGATGCACAGTGGTTCGAGTCAGGAATTTACTGTTCAAAAACAAATTCTAGGGCTTTTACTAGTAGTGTGTGGGAAGTTATTTTTTAAATAAGGTTTGTTTATAAGAGTTATCAATAAAAATATAAGAAGTCAAAATAAATAAATAAATAATAAATACGAGTGAAGTGGAGAATAGAGAACGAATTTTTTATTATTAATTATAAATAATAATAATAATAACTAATTAGCTTATTGTTCCCGTTGATTTTCGATTTTATGTAAACATAGTTTATAACATTCCGATTAGAGATAGAAAAATACATGAAACTTTTGTATATGAAAACTAAAACTGATCTCTGCTAAAAATACACAATTGTAATATTTACCACTAAGATACTTATCTGATATACTTGTCTGATAGAAAGAAAATACGCATTCACTTTTTTTAGGAACCTCACAAAATGAGCCATTA
>CAKNWT010328670.1:0-11686 GCA_932066315.1 Andricus coriarius | reverse complement strand
AGGGAAACCAAGCTGGGTGACGTGCTTGTAGAGCTTGGCGCGACAGCTGAAAATAAAGCTCAATTTGAAGCTGCACTACATACAGCAATAGGGGAGCAAGGAGAGGTCCGCCAGCTTCCCCTTAGAGCCCAAATTGAGAAGCGCGACCTTGATACTGCTACGGAAGTGCAGGAGGTCAAAGACGCCCTGGAAGACTTTCTTGGGGTTGATAAAGGTGGTGAGATGAGGATATCTCTCACAAAAACCAGCTACAGGGGTAACCTCATGGCATTCGTCGAGCTCGATGCTTTAGCGGCCGCTAAGATCGAGAAGAAAACTCACATCAAAAGAGGGTGGGTAAATTGCCGAGTGCGATTAAAAGTAGGCGTAATCAGATGTTTCCGTTGCCACGGTTATGGCCATGTGGTTTCGGAATGTACAGATGAGGACAGACGCGGGTTGTGCTGGAAGTGCGGAAGGGAAGGCCACAAAGCGGCAGGTTGTATAAATCAACCGAGATGCTACCTTTGAGCGAAAAGGGAAGACGGGAGTAGTGTAGATCATACCCCGGGATCCTACAAATGCACGGCATACCTAGAAGCTGTAAAGCTGAAGCAAATTGAAAGAAGATGGCAGTAGTCATGCAAGGAAATTTGAGGCGCTCTATGTTAGCACAGAATCTCACCTTCCCACTGGCTAATAAAAAAAGACCGACTTATATATTATAACTGAGCAGTACAGCAATCCGACGTACCCTAACTAGTTTGCGAATGAGTCTGGCACGGCAGCGATCTAGGTCATAAATTCGGCCAACATCCCAGTAACAAACAAGGGAAAGGGGAATGGCTATGTTTGGGTCAGGAGTGGCAGTTTGACCTTTCAGTTGTTATCTATCTCCTAATGACGACACTGCAACCTTCTGCAAGAAGCTTGAAGAAATTGAAGACGTCACTCGTGACTTCGAGGTGGAACTTGTCATTGCTGGGGATTTAAATGCTAAATCTCGGGAATGAGAAATAACATGGTCCGATACGCGTGGAATCGAGGTCGTAGAGATGGCTGCGAGGATGGATCTGACTGTCATGAATAGAGAGACGACAACGACATTTAGAAGGATTGGCTGTAGGGGCACGATCATCGATGTCACCCTCGCTACATCAGGAATAGCGTCGTCCAAACAGGCTACTAAAACCCTTAGTGGTTCAACTAGGAAAGAAGAAGTAGGGCCGAGAACTCGAAGCATCGAAAGTATCCAGTGTATTGGTGGAATGGCGAAATAGCACAGATGAGAAAGCAATGCCTGAAAATAAGGCGTAAAGCTCAAAGGGCCAAAAAACTAGAAGAGCTCCTCCAAAAGACTGCTATATATAAAGCAGCAAAGAAGCAACTAAAGTTAGCGATTAAGAAGAGTAAGTCAAACTGTTGGAAGGTCTTGTGCAAGCAAATAGATTTAGATGTATATGGAAAAGGCTACCAAATTGTCATAAATCGGACTGGCAGATCGAAGCCAGAAGGAGCAAAGGCCCCCCAAACAATGGACAACATTATTAGGGTTTTGTTTCCTGAGTATCAAAAAAGTCCACTTTGCATGCTCTGGCCACTTTGCATGCAAGAAAAAAAGTGTGTGCGTATTAGTGGCACTTGATGTGAAAAATGCTTTCAATTCTGTAAGGTGGACGGACATACTCAAAGCACTGAGTGAACGATTCGAGGTTCCGCAAATATCTTGTGAGAATTATCGATGACTATTTGCGAAATCGAAAGTTGATTTACGAAACGATAGAAGGCCCCAAAAGTAAAGAGGTCACTGCGGGTGTGGCACAAGGATCTGTTCTTGGACCCGATCTTTGGAATGTGGTCTATGACGATGTCCTAAACCTGGTTTTCCTTATGGGAACAAGGCTTGTGGGCTTTGCTGATGATCTCGCCGCAGCTATCATTGCAAGGGACGAAGAAGAAGCCAGGAGGAAAGTTTGGCACATTCTGAAGCTAACTGGTGATTGGTTGACTGAACATGGCCTTGAATTAGCTGCAAGCGAGACGCAGATGGTCGTCCTTACAAGGCAGAGGAAGTTCGTCGTGTCATTTAAAGTAGAGTCCGATGGACAGGAAATCATATCCGTTAGGTGGCTGAAGTATCTGGGGGTGCTTATGGATGCAAAGCTCAAGTTCTGGATCCAAATACAAGCAGCAGCATCAGCAGCATACAGAGCAGCACCTATGGAGGCTATGCTCTCAAGGCTCATACCAAAGATAGCCGGAGGCTAGATAGCAGAGGAGCCTTACGAGTAGCATGCTCGTACAGAATGGTCTCTGGAATGGCGGTGCTCATGGTAGCCGGAATTATCCCTATTGACCTACTTGCGCGGGAGCGAAAGGCAATTTATGAAAGAGGAGAGGAAGAGGGCGTGCGTGGGGTCAGGAACCAAGCAGGAGAGGACACCATTAACATCTTCGAGCAGAGAGCTAGGAGCAATGATGTTGGCAAGTGGACAGTCCAGTTGATTCCGAACATCAAGATGTGGCTGAAAAGACCACATGGGGAGGTGAATTTTTACCTTACTCAATTTTTGACTGTACACGGCCATTTCAACCGGTATCTCCATAAAAGAAAGAGGAAAAATGGTCCATACTGTGACAACTGCCTCAATAAGGAGGAAGATGTGAAGCACACATTCTTCGAGTGCGACAGGTGGAGCGTTCCTAGGAGCTCGTTAAAGAGAATAATAGGCAAAATGATAAGCCGAGAACACATCGTTTCGACGATGCTAGAAAATCAGCAGAACTGGGATGCCGTGGCCACTTACCTTCAAAGTGTCCTCCGCACAAAAAAGAAAGAAGAACAAGAAAGGAAATAACTCACAGGATCCAAGGCCGGCGAACCCGAGAAAAGACATTCGCCTTTTCTACCCAAGACGACGCGTACCCCGTGAGGGAGGATAAACTGCACACAGCTGTATTTTCATCCATCCATGATGTTGAAGACATGGTTGGAGTGGAAACTTGAAAAAGTCCAGGCGCGCAATGATGATGGCGCCGAGGTACGGCGTTAAATGCCTATAACCCATGTTCCTGAAGTAATGCGAAAGCGGATTCCGGAAACATGGGTCACCTTCGTTCCTTAAGGATTCGTCCCTAAAGTTCGAATGTGGTTAGTGCATAAGGCATTTTCAATTCTCCTTTTCAAAAAAAAAACTACTACTACTACTAGTCAAGAAATAAGAAGAATATAATCCAAAATGTTGAAATTTTAAGCCAAAGTCCAGACCTTCATCAGGTTTCGATTTCTGATGAGATGCATCTGGCTTGACGATATTGGAACCCAAGGGAACGAAAAAAGAACGATCGTTTGGGCTGACCTGAAACTCAAATGAAACCAATGTTCACGAAACGTTGGCAAGATTCGTAGTTTTGTAAACGATTGAAACCCGAAAAACCACCTTTAAGTTTATTCTGTATATCATTAAGCTATTTCCCTTTCGGCGAGCCTCTAGGGGTAAGCATGACACTACCCGATTCGGGTAGTGTTTTTTAGGTGGATAGTTTCTTGTAGTAAATAACTACAAGTGTGGGCTCACCACACCCACGACTGCCAACAGCAACGCAGTAGTATCAGACGGTCACCCATCCAAGTACTAACCGCGCCCAACACTGCTTAACTTCAGTGATCTAACGGGAACTGGTGCTTCCAGCGTGGTATGGCCGTTGGCCATACATATTCTGACTTGTGGAAAATCTCTAAAATATCTTTTTTCAATAAAAAATGCATTTATTTTTGTGAGATATGCATGGAAATTGGAAAAATTGGAAAAAATTTAAAAAAATAAATTTTTTTTTGTAATGTAAGTTCCAGATTTTAGTATAATTTCTAAGACTTACATTTTGATTTTCTTAACATTACATACCGCGAAATAAAAATGTATACAAATAAATTATTTCTCACTTTTGTGTTCGAATGAAATGTTTATAATTTGAAAGGGACTATATAATCTACTGCACTTTTCAAGTAATGTTGAGCTCGTGAATTCCAATGTATATTATAAATTATTATGAAATATTATTTAGAATAAAGTTAGAAATGTTTGAACTTTGAAAATTAGATGTGAGCAAATATAATTATGTCCAGGAGCTGCACGAGATAGAAGTGCTAAGTTGATGCATCCATTATTATTTGTTATCAAATATTACATATCAAAGAATTAATTTGAATTTTATTTCTTATTTAAATATCTAGTACTGAGAAGGACCTAATACCAATACGAAAATATTTCAAACAAATTTAATAATTGGGTCAATTAAATCAACATCTTTCGAAAGAGCAGTAAAGATGTCACTGAACGAGAATTACAATTTTGTTTATTGTTAAAAAATTTAGAAAGCGATATCACATAAATCGATCATGTAAATGTGTGGAATAATAGAAGACCTGGAAGAGATAAAGATGTACCAATAAAGATACATATGTTTTTCAGGAACCTTTGTTTAAACTGTGAGCGTATGTTGATATAATTTTATAGATACCGATATTTGTTCTACATATAACATACAAGTATACGTCGAAATAGTGAATGAAACCTATGTGAAAGTTCATTGTTAAATAAATAAGTTTTTGTATCTAAGCTTAAATTTAGGTAGTCGAGTGAGGCAACGTCGTGTAGTAAATTTATTTTCTCGCGAAATCAGTATCATCAACTATCATCTGCTGTCACCTAGCGTAAGAAAAAATGAGGATCATCGCCAGTACTCTATTTCTAGCTTTTGCCATTTCCCTTGATTCTATTGGTAAATATATCATAATATAACATCATATTTACAATTTTAAGTACACTAGAAAACAAACAAGATTTTTTTTTTCAATTATCAAATAAAATTATAAAATTCCTATCGATTTGAAACTTCTGTGTATAGAAATATTAATTTTCAACAAAAATGTCAATTTGAAACCAAATAGTTGACAAAAAAAAAGTTTAATGCAAATTTTTTACCAAAAAATATGATTTCAAAGTAAAAAATGTAACAGTTGATACTTCTACTGAAGGCGATTTTGACTCAAATGAAGAACAGTTTAATTTAACCAAAAAAGAACAGTTTTCAACAAAATACTTGAATCCTAAACCAAAATAAAATAATGTTGAACCAAACAGTTGCACTTTTAACCAAAAAAGATTACATTTCAACGAAAAGCGGTAAACTTTTAAAAATCCTTCATAATGAATCGAATGATTCCTCACATCTTGAAAAATCTTTCAAATTTTAAAAGATATATATAGTTATAAGTTTTTTCATAAGGACAACCGCAGGATTTCGCTGAGAGCAGGTGTTAATCTGAAAAATTTCGCCCGCTCCCAGCGAAATCACGGTGAAATTTCAGCTGTAACCACGTCTCATGACCGTGAGATAGGTGGTTACAGCCTGCGACACCTGAGGGCACGGAGCGACCCAAGGACGACCGCATTCTGAATTTTCCCCGCAAGTGTCTCAGCATTTTGTTGACACGCTGGGATGGTTTTGAGGTTATCGACCAGTGAAACCTTGGCACCTTCAAGAGCGCTGCTGATCAATACGATTAGCTTGACTGAATATTCCGGGTATCACCGTCGCAACTCCTGTATAAGGTATATTTATACCTCTCTTTCTTTTCATTCTCTTTGTCTATGACGTTTTTGTCAGCTGGTGCCGAAGATTCGATACCGAACATAATTCTTTTCTCCAAGTCAAGAAGAACTATGTCAGGCATCGAGTGCTCAATAGAAACAATTGTCGAGAATATGAAGTTCCATTATATGCCACACTTCTCATTTTCGACAATTGACTCTATTTCCCTAGGAGCGTTTACCGGAGCGGTATTTGGTCAGATGCCGTAAGAGTGACAGAGACGGTAATAAAGCACTCTTAGTGCCGTATTTTGCCTTCGGATGTAGTTCTTTCCCGCATGAGTTGGATAACTAGGTAGTATATGTGCTAGATGTTCGGGGTGTGCAAGACACGCTCTGCAGCTATCATCGGGAATGTCTTGGCTCAAAATATTGCGACGGTATGCTAGAGTGGAAAAGACACCGTCTGGACATATCAAAATGAAACCCTATGTGCCCGCCTTTAATCCGGGTAATTTAAGGAAAGCAAACGTTATCTCATCCGGGCCTTCAAGAGTGAGTACTCGAGATGGATAAGATTTGATGCATTTTGCTCACCCCTGATATTGAAGTCAAGGCCAGAATAATCCTCTTGTGAAGAAATTCAAGATTCAGTATTCCGCGACCACCTTGACGGCGTGAGATGTAAAGTCGCGGAATAGAAGATTCAAGGAGCATGCATTTGTTCATATGCATGACCTTCCGGGACCCGATATCGAGGGACCTGAGCTCTTCCTTCGTCCATGGAACCACTTCAAATGAATAAAGTACTATCGGGACGTCAAGCATGTTCCTCGCAGATACTTTGCTCCTTGCCAGCAGTTCAGAAGACGAAATACGTTGGATGAGACGTTTGTATGTGCATCGGAGAGTATCCTTTATAGATGTCACCTCCTGAATGCGGCTCTGTGAGACGCCCATGTATGTATAGGTATCTGCAGCGCCAAGGTGTCTTATAGCGCTTCTGTCGACGAGTTTAGGGTCTTCCAGGATACCGTTAAGTTGTCCTTTCTTCAAATGAACCTTGGTGCATTTTTCTAACCCGAACTCCATTTCAATCTCGTGAGTGTAGTCTTTGACAATGTCTAGAGCTAGATGTAGTTTCTCTTGATTTTTAGTATAAATCTTAAGATCATCCATGTAAAATACATGAGTAGCGCCAATAGGATGCTGCGTCTTTGCAAACACATCTATCGATGAGCAGGTTCTCCCGACATCCTGCTTCGCCTTTCTTTGATTCTCGTTGTTCGTATATCGCTCGACACACAGGTTCAATTGTCCAAATAATCCTATCATTTAGGATAGCTGTGACGATTGTATAAAGCGTGTTCAGGCAAGTTATTGGCCTGTAATTCTTGGGGTCACCTGAGTTACCTATCTTTGGCAGGGGCACTGTGCGCTCCTCCACCGACCACTCCGGAGTAGGCTCTTCCGACTTTAGATATGAGGTGCAAATGCTCGCCAAATGCTGGTGGGTTAAAGGAAACATCTTCCACCAGAAGTAGGCCGATCTCATGACTAGCTTCCCTATTCCTTTTAGAACTGTGGCTATCACCACCAGGTCTCTCGAACATAGCTTTAGCAGAGGGACAACGTTGACTCCCTTCTCCAGTATGCAGGTTCTTGGTTTTACCGCCTTGGGGTCCCTGTAACAAAAACCAGCCCCCCATAATCCTCTTATGGTATTTCGAACAAGTTAATTTGGGTAATGCTTAGGTTAGGTGCGGTCATTTTAGGTCTGCTCCCGGTCTTCCCGTGTGTTATTATTTTTATTTTCTGTCGACTCCGCCTTTGGGCATCTAATTCAAAATTGTTGAATTGCAAATCTTTCAAATCGTAATGTGTGCAACTATCACGTCTTATTCTAATACTCAACTGCCAGGGTCATCAGCGATTGGACTGTAGGGTGAATTATAAACTGTAGGGTGTATGTGGGGTGGTATATCAAGGGACAGAAGCGAAGGTTTCTAAAAACACATAAAAATTCCCTTCCTGCTTTGGAATCGAACCCGCGTCAACTTATTTTCCAAAAAACTTTAATATTCAATTACCCATATGTATCGCAAGCAAACCTTTTCGTTCATATAATTTATGTTGGAATTTGAATTTGTGTGAATATCGAAAAGCTGGAACAAATATATAAGAATTTTCATAATTGAACCTTCCTCAAGCCATAAGGTTCATTTATGCCAAGTTTCAGACGCTTATGCATCGCGATTCAGGAGAACACTCGTTACAAAAAAGTTTTTACGTGAACCTTATAAATTTCGGTTTCAGACCTTTGGCGTGGGGCACCAGAAGCTTGAAAATGGAATGATAAAACATGGTTATTCTATTTTTAATACATTTTTAACATTAAAAATGCATAAATCTTTTTTGCCATTTCACAGATAAATCATCAGGCATGCCGCCCAAATCAAAGGCCTCACTGGAAAATATTGGAATGATTAGTGGAAATACAAATCGTCTAGGTAACTCTATTATTAAAAAAAAATAATAAAAATATTTGTTAGTTAATGAACACCTTAAAATGCTCTTTTACAAAAATTTTCAACATTAAGGTTGATATTAAAGTATAACATGCATCAACCAATATATTCGCATTTTGTTTACTTGTCGATTTACTACCGCTAATCATTGATAGGCTGCAACTGTACTTTACGGAATAAAATAACATAAAAATTTAATAAACCTTTCTTTTCTTTTCACAAAAACATCATCAGCATTGCCGCCCAAAAAAAGACATATGCAAAACGTTAGGACGAGAAGTGAACATGCATGTCATCAAGGTAACCATTTTATAAATAAAAATATTTAATACAAGTACTAGTTGAAAAACAGTTTATAACTATTAATAAATTCTTAAGTTGGAAAAAAGTTCCAAACGCATGGAAGCTTGTTTCCAACAATTCAGTGCCATCTTTACTGTTTTTTTTTTAAAGTCGGTAACATTTCGCAATCGCAGTAACATTTTCGATGTAACTATGTCTTACGACCGGCGCCTCAATTACAAACTTATTTACAAGTCGTAATGTATTAACACTCGATTGTGTATTTTAAGTGAATGTAATCATGTATTTCATGTTTCAGAATTAATTTCACAGTCCAAGTGTTTGCCTGACGGCGAACCTACTCCTGGTGTTTCTCGTTATGGACCTCCCGCTTCTTCTTCTGGCAGACGTTCTCTAGATAGGACACTTTCTCTTGCCTTACCTCAATCTTCCGTCAGGTCTTCAGCACCGGCCGAGCCTCCCCTTCGCGACAGGTCCCATTCGCCTACTATCAAGAAAACTTTTCCTAGCGTACTTGGACATAAATTTGAAGAACTTGAATTTATTCGAATCAGTCCCCACGACAATCCGAACCGTATATTTGAACTTCGAAGATACGTTTTTCCTCCCGATACACCAATTCGCTTGAGAAACCCAAATTCTTCCCTTAAACCTATTCCTACCGAAGAACAAATTGTATTATCAACTTCTAATGGTGACGTCTGTGCAATATTGGCCAAAACTGAAAGCAAAAATTTGTTTTTTCGTGGAATATTTAAACCTGTTTCTCCGCGTTTCAAACGGGCAAAAATAAACATAGACAGTGGCGCAGTTGAAGAGTTGACCACAGAAGAAATAGCGGAATGTCCAATAAGCATCAGATTCCCAATTAAAAGATTTTATCGAGTATATCGTATGTGAACCACAAATTGTCACTTCGTGAATAAATAAAAAACTTGCACGTATGTCAATCACTTGAATTATCGAAAATTGCATATCCTATGATAGTATACCATTATCTCGCGCTCGAATAAAGTGTGTCCAAAATTCCACATTTTACCTATTACGTTGACCTCTATTATATTAGATGTATGCGTTGATAATTTTTTTACCTCGAACCAGGGGTGATCATTCATATAATACGAAATAAGGTAAAAATTGTATTCTTTGTCATTATATTAGTTTAGTCACCCTAAGAAACTTATTCAAATATTTTTTTCATAATTAAAGAATTTCTCTTTTTACGATTAGTAGCATATGAGTATTAGCAAGTAAAAAAATAACAATTAAAGACTGGATATATCTTTTTATTAACACAAAATGTTAAAAAATAAGTAACTTAACATTTGTATAAATCTTCCAATTTTCGCATGGTCACAATTGTAAAAATGAACGCACATTTTTTTTTGATTATCTTAAATTAACAACTGAAAGTTTTGGCTCAGAATATAAGTTTTCGATTTTTCATTAGAATTTTTGATGGTTGAAAACACAATTGTTCGTAAGAGAGGTTAAAGTTTCAAAAAAAACGTAGGGTTACAGAGAATTTTTTACAGAGGTAGTCAATATTAAAATTGATAAAATTACTTTGGTAATGATTTTGCGGCAATATTTCCAATTTATGAACCTGTTGAAAACTCGCATTGACGGAAGAAGTATTGAAAATAAATAATGATTTTAAGAATGTTATGTAAAAATAAGCAGAGAAACTTTATTTTCTTTATTTATGTACACTTTTTTGAGACCAGACAAATTTTTTGAAATGAAGAGTGAGGTGCTGCATAGATAATTTAATCATTTTTAAATATGACACAATAATTTGTTCTTACCGGTGGTTGAACAAAGTGTTGATTTTTCTCGCGATTTCAATGTGAAAAAAATCATTGAAAAATTTTTTCTCAAAATTTTCATATTTTTGGATATATAAGCCGCCATATTTAATTTTCTAGAAGAGATATTTCAATAGTAGAAAAAAGATTTCGCTTAAAAATTGCCACTCCTTAATTATAATAATGAGGCTAACTAACTCGATTACTCTAAATAGAAATAAAACATCCTGAAAAAACTAATCATCTGTCAAAAATTAGCAGGTTAGGTCAGCAAACTGGAATCATAATACTTGCCAGACCACGGGTTTCCAAATTAATGAACATTTGATTATAATCAATCAAATAATAATTATTATTGTTAATTTCTTTCACTTACGGCATGGATTTCATATTCAATCGAGAGGAATAAAAAAGATGGTTAAGCCACCCGCAACGACAACGGTCTGATTTTACGGGGTAGGCTGCAGTGGACGTATGACTTTGTCAGAGACTGAGAAGAGGAAGTTTCCTAGCTCGTGCGCAGTGTTTGAGATTCCCGCTCGTACGTGAGTGCTAGGGAATCAGGATCAAGATGCCGCGGAGTAACTACGCGTTGACGGGAGTCAGCACACCCCGGGGGGGGGGGGGGGGTAGCAGACGACGAGAGCCTGCGAAATGAAAACCCTCGTAGGGATTCACCATGAATATAATTATAGTTCCTTCCTGGCGAATTTATAGTGGTAGTCTAAGCGCTAGGAAAACGTAGAGTTTCCACTCTACCTCACGTAACCTCAGTTCTGCAGCGCGATATCGTCAGGTGGTAGCTACCCGGCCTGATTGTAATATCACTTGACTTGTGCGTCCGCTCATCAGTGTAACTTGAGTTAAATAAATCAATTATTGAGTTTAAATCTAGTCTTGACCTTCAATATCCTTCTCGGAGTCGGCTAACAAGTTGGAGTCAAATGAGCATATTTATTAGGTGCACCTAATCCCCATACCTAACTCGACTGTGCGCCACCACGCTGCAGAGAACTGAAGTGGAAGTCATCTCTCTCCCTCTATCGCTCCGCTTTCTCTCATTAGTTCCATTCTTCTTACGCGAGTGGCGTCCCGACTCTGATATGAGACGAAGGACGGAGACGCCACTTTAAATTCAGTCGTTATTCTGAATTCCAAGGGAAAACATCGGAGTAAAGGAAATTTTGATTAAAACGAAAAAAGCACAATAAAAGGAAAGAGCTGAGGCGGGATACAACTGCCAGGTAGGTGCCTTTCCCATTTCTGTCTCTAAGCTTCACATTCATTCGCGTTTCTGCCTAATAGGTTGGCACACGCCGTTGACATTAGTTAATTGCTGACCTCGGGCGAGGCCATAATTGTTTTGTGGAATAACTTTCAGTCAAGCCCAGTGAGCCTTAATTTAAATTCAAATTCAAATGGTTTAATGGGTCAGCGTGGACCTCCGCGAGTGTGGTAACATTTTTTTAAGAAA
>CAKNWT010328665.1:0-11826 GCA_932066315.1 Andricus coriarius | reverse complement strand
GGGGGTGGGGGGTCAAATTTTACACAAATCTAATACCTTCTCTGATGAGAATGTAAAAATTGATCATTTTTAGTTCAAAATTAATTTTTTTGTCGAAAATTCATCACTTAGAATAAAAATTTAATTATTTGGTTAAAAATCCGCTTTTTCTTCGTTGAAAATTAATTATTTTAACATAAAATAAGATTCTTCAAGTTTTTGTTCAAAATTTATCTTTTTAAGTAAGTTTTGGTTTTCAAGAATGATTATTTCATTTAAAATATCGCAACAAAAATATTGAAAAATGATACATTTTTAAACAAAAATAAAATAGCTAAATTTTTAATTGAAAAAAATTAATTTAAGAAAAATACTAGTTTTTAACAAATGAGTATGACTTTCAAATAAGTAGTTGAATTTTCAATAATGAAAGATAAATTCTTAACAATAAATGTAATAATTAGTATTTTCACCAACAAATATTTCAATTTAAAACCTAAACCAGTTGAGTTGAACAAAAAAAGATGAATCGTAAATAAAAAATGTAATAGTTGATATTTCATCAAGAAGAAATTTTTATTTAAAATAAAAAACAGTTGAATTTAAACAAAAAAGACAACTTTTCAACCAAATAATTTGTTCTTAAACTAAAAATAATAAATAAAAAAATAACTAAATGTTGAATACAAAAAATTAATTTAAAACAAACAAACAAAATTTTTACAGATGAGTTCAAATTTCAAATAAGTAGTTGAATTTGCAATAATAAAAAATAAACTCTCAACAAATAAGTTCAACTTTTAAATAAGTAGTTGCATTTTCAATCATAAAAAATAAACTCTCAACTAAAAATGTAATAATTAATATTTTATTCAAGAAATATTTCAATTTGAAATCAAAACCTGTTGATTTCAAGAAAAAAAAATATTAATACTGAATGTAAAATGTAATAGTTGATGTTTCATCAACAAACGATTTTTATTTTAAACAAAAAAAAACAGTTAAATTCTATCAAAAAAAGACAAAAATTTGAACCAAATATTAGAATTTCCTAATGAAAATGATAAATTTTAAACAAAAATGAAATAGATAAATTTTGAATTAAAAAAAAAATTAATTTAGAACAAAAACAAACAACGAATTTTCAACAAATGAGTTTAACAATTCAATAAGTAATGGAATTTTCAATAATAAAAAATAAACTCTCAACTATAAATGTAATAATTAATATTTTATTCAATAAATATTTCAATTTGAAATGAAACACTGTTGAGTTAAAAAAAAGTATAAATTCTGAATAAAAATTTAATAGTTGATATTTCATCAAAAAACTATTTTTATTTTAAATAAAAAACAGTTGATTTCAAACAAAAAAGACAAATTTTCAACCAGATAGTTGAATTTTCAACTAAAAATAATAAATTTTTAAACAAAAATGAAATAGCTAAACTTTTAATTTAAAAAAAAATTAATTTAGAACAAAAAAAACAACGAATTTTCAGCAAATGAGCTCAACTTTGAAATAAGTAGTTGAATTTTCAATAAAAAATGTAATAGTTGATATTTCATCAAAATAATTGTAATTTAAAATAAAAAACAGTTAATTTAAACAAAAAAGAGGGATTTCGAACGAAATAATTTAATTCTCAACAAAAACACATTAATTTATAATCAAACAGTTGTACTTTCACCAATATTTTTGAGTTTTCAACCAAAAAGTTGATTTTCAACCAAATATTTGAATTTCCTACGAAATTAATAAAATTTTCGACTCAAAACGACGAATTTTCCATCCAAAAATATGAATTTTCAACGAAAAATTGAATTTCCAATCAAATAGTTGTATTCTGAATTAAAAACTAAATTTTTAACCAAAATTGGAACAGCCAAGCTTTCAGCCAAATAGATTTTCAACCAAATAGTTGAATTCTCAACTAGAAAGATCAATTTTCAATCAAAACTGAAATAGTTAAGTTTTCATTCAGAAACATTAATTTCCAAAAATAAAACAATATCAACAATGAATTAGAATGAAAATGAATTCTTAGCAAAGTAATTCAACTTTCAACCAAGTAATTGAATTTTCGACCTAAAAGATGACTTTTTTACAAAATAATTGAATTTCTAACAAAATAATTCAATTTTCAACTATTTTCAACCAAAAGAGATGAATTTAGAACCAGCGGATAATAGAAAACTTTTCAATTAAAAAGAATAAACTTTCAAGCTAGTTTGAAGGTCAGTAGATCAATATTGCAATTTTCGAGAAAAATGCTAATGCTACAAAGAATGGTAATAGAATGAACTTACAAGGGCAAACTAATATTCTAAAAAAAAGTATTGATTGGATTTCAGTGGTAAGCTAATTATTTATTTAATTACTGAAAACACTTTACCACATTGAAAGCCCGAGAAACTCAGGGTGGATTCAGTCAACTGGTGAAGATCAAGGAGTTGAGTTTTAAAACGATTTTCCTCTTCTCGAAAAATCCTCGAAAATGTTATTACGTGCGATCTTAAAGTGCATATTTGCTCTTTTAATCATTAACAATAACTCTCAAGGAGTCTCCAATCAACCAAACTGGGTAGATCATCTTACAAGATACATTCAGAGAGATTTAAAGACTTTTCAAACAATTCTGATCGTTGATGATTCTGCTGACATCCATGATACCAGGATTACTGACACTGCAAGAAAAATCCAAAAAACTGTTTCCACTCAAGTAATGCAATTAAAATCTACTGGTGAAAATTTGGGATGGTTCCTTCAACAGAAACTTGAAGCAACGACTCTCTTCATCATCACAGAAGATTTTCAACAAAACCCAAAACATTCAGGAACTGCTAAAACCAACGAGTTTTTGATACGATTATTAGAAAAGAGAATTCGACCAAAGTGTTTGATGATAGCCTTAACAAATAAGGATGGACCAATGTACCGAAAGCTACTAGAGTATATGTGGGCCAATTATTTTTTGGACTTTACAATTCTCGAGGTTAGAGAAAAACAGAATAACAGAAGCTTTTATCAAAATTTCCATCAACAAGTCGCTACCTTGCATTACTTCAATCCATTCAAAAAGGCGTACACAAAGCAAGACTACAAAACTGACATCAACTTATTTCCGAATAAACTGGATGATTTATATGGGTTTGAAATGAAAGTGGGATCTTTTCATTCACCACCCTACGTTTTTGTAAATCGCAATTTGTCAAAGTATCCTGTGAACATTTCTGGAGAAGATGCTCAAGTCATAAAAGCTCTTTCGCAAAAGATGAACTTCTCTATCACCGATGTTCCATTTCAAAAGTTAGGTCACTGGGACTGCAATGACGAAAACAAGACGACTGGTATCGCTAATTCAATTGCAAACAACAAAATTCAATTTATGTCCAACCGAGAAATCAAGCACGCCAACTGTGAACGAGTAATCATGTCGAGTAAGTCGACTACATCAGTGGATATTTGTGCGATGGTACGGATCGTGAATCAGGATTATTCTACATCTTCGACTGCGAAATGGGCTTACTTGATCATATTGATTTTAACCATTTGGATTGTCACTTGCTTGCTCAAATTCGAAGACGATGTTTGGTCTTGGTTTGAGATACTGAGAGCAATGCTGGGATTCACAGTGCCTCGGGAGCCTCCAAGACTATCGGAAAGAATCGCATTCATGTCGCTTCTCATGGCGATTTTGGTATCCTCTTCAAATATTTTTGCGATGCTAACTGATGTCAAACTGACGAAGAAACCAGAGATGAAGTTGAACACCTTGGGAGAATTGAACAGATCAGGTCTAACACCTACGATGCTTGAAACCCATGTAACTACATTAGAACATACTAATAATAATCTAAATAAAGTTTTGGCTAAGAAATCAAGCTTTGTTTTAGATGACGAACAGTGCGTAGATATGCTCCTTCAGAACAAAAATGTTACCTGCATTTTGAGCGAATTAAAGGCACAGATTGCAATCGAGAAACACAGAAATACTGATGGTAGTCCCTTGATGAAAATCGTGAAGCAACGGGTATTATCTGCAATGAAGGTAATTTACTTTGAACCAAAATCACCATACATAAGGAAGATTGACGCAGTCCTAGAAAGATTAATAGAATCTGGGCTTATTAATCATTGGGAAATGAAGCTTTTGCCAACTTCAAGGAAGTCGAGTGAAAGGAAAGCAGAGGAAGAGCTTCAAACAGTCAGTGTGCTTAATCCAATTGTATTTCTTCTCGCTGCTGGATGCACACTTTCGATTGTTGTTTTCATTTGCGAATTGTTTACAAAATACATCGAGAAGCGTGTCCATGTGTGTATATTGTACGGCCCACAAGAAAGGGCCTTTTAAAACGTTTTCTGCATCAGATTTAAGATTTCGATTTTGCAAGAAAGCTTTGGATAATATTATTATTATTATATTCTTCATGCTTGTATTCTGTTTGTTCAACATTCTTTAAAAGTCTTCGATTGACTCTACCATAATAATCTTAGCATCTGTGAATTCTAACCCACGTACCCTCACTGTCTCGAGATCCACACCTTCTTCGTAGAAGAGGGCCATTCTGAGACAATTGTCCATAAATATAATAAATAACCATGAGGACATAACGCATCCTTGTCTGACACCTTGCACAATATCGATCCCATTCCTCAGTTATTAAGGTAATAAAATTACTTATGGTTGTTTCCTCAAATGTTCAGTCCTTTTACCTTGAAGATGACTTTTCAAGGTCACGTTTATGGTTTTCCTGTTTTTTGCGTGTATCTCGGATTTTTTTTGACGCATTGCAATCAACCTGGGGTCAAATTAAAAATCTCTTAAAAAAGTACAGCTAGTAAATTTTTTCAACAATTTTTGGCGCGAAATTCAAATTTTGACAGACATTCAAATATTGTCAGTCGAGTTTTTTCGAAAACAAAAATACATAAATCAGCGAAAAGATTCACACAGTTTGCTTTCGTATCATGTATTTGTAATGAATTTTTTTGAAATTTTTTGAAGCGGTGGAATATGGTAGAAACAATTGAAAAACGTAGTTTCATACGGATATCGGACTTCGAAGACTTTACCTGACTATTGAAAAAATGACACAAGTGTCTCAATTACCATTCGCAATGAAAAAAGTCGTGTAGAATGTTTTCAATACTGCTAACAGTGACAAAATATTTTTCTGCACGAAATTCTCCTAATTGCCATACCTTTTGCAGCTTATGAGGCCACTAAAGCTTACCAATTTCTCTGGTAATATATGATTTATGATTTCCTACAAAGACCATAATTTTTCTTTCATTTACGTTAATTTTGAGGTCTTTGATTGACTCTGCCATAAAATATTGAAAACAAATTTTTTGTTCCTATTTACTTGATAAAAATGTTAAGAATAAAAAATTTTTCCTCGACCACTTCAGAAAAAATTAAAAAAGAAAATTTCCTCCTACCAGCTCAATAAAAATGTTTTAAAAAAATTCTCCTTTTTCAATTCAGACAAAAATTAAATATGAAAAATTCTTCTCTTAAACTAAATAAAAATGTTGAAAAGAAAAAATGGCCTCTTCCAATTAAAAAAAAAATTAAATAGAAAAAATTGTTCATTTAAACTCAATGAAAGTATAACTAAGAAAAAAATACAAACTTGCAATTCAGAAAAAAATTAAATACAAAAATTTCTGTCCTTTCTTTTGAAACTAGAATTGAGAACATTACATTTTTTTAGACATAAACCCTTTTAAATTGAATTATTTGAATTTTAGGTTTGGTTTTTAATATTTGATTTATAATTAATTGTTGGTAATAAACGGTCTAATATTGCTAAATATTGAAAAATTGTTTTTTTTTTTAATTTAAAAAATTCAAATTGAATGGGTTAAAAATGGAATATTTCAGACTGAAACAATATTTGAATAGAATTTGAAATTGAATAAAAGTGTTTAATTATGAATGTATGAGTTTGAAATTATTTTTAAATTGAACATTGTTTGTAAAGTTATAATCAGTCGTCTCAATTTGTTTAACTACGAAGACTTCCGAATTGAAAGTTTCATTATCAACGTTAAAACCTGCATATTGGCTAACATTGAATAGATTCAGGATCGCCTTATAAAATCAATCACTGTTTAATTAAAAATTTTTGAACTGAAGTTCAATATTAGTAATCATCATTTATATTATATTTACAGAAGATCAATTTGAAACGTTTTTCATCATAAAACAACTTGAATTCACTGAATTCCCTAAATTACTTCAATTTGTGGAGTTCCTTGAATTCGCTGAATGCTTTGAATTTTCATGTATCTATCCATTTCACCAGGTTTGAATAATTTTAACTGCTAAAAATTTATCATACCTAGATTTCAAGGACCATCCTCGTATAAACTCTAAGGTAAGGATATAAACGTGCACAGTTAGGCAAGTTCCATCTGTGCACGTGCACAGTTGGGCAACGGACATCTGTGCACGGGCAAAGTTAGGCAAGTTCCATCTGTGGACGTGCACAGTTGGGCAAGGGACATCTGTGTACGTATAAGTTCACAGGAGCCCATCTGTGCACGTCGAAATTTCGACGTGCACAGTTGTCCAAGTACCATCTGTGCACGTGCACAGTTGTCCAGGTGACGACTGTGCACGTGCGCAGATGGCACGTGCACAGTTGTCCGTCTGACATCGACATGCGCAGTTGGGCTCGTGCAAAGTTGCTACGTGCAAAGTTGACCCCATCCCAGAAGACTTTTATAGCCACTAAATTTACCGAGACGAACTTGTGTACTATATCATTTATATTTAATGTTAGCGACTTGAATTTATTGTTGATAGCTAGTAAGACTCCATCCCCGTACCCCTAGTCCGATCACTTCTATAATATGTAAGATGGTGGTCATTAAAATATTCAACTGAATCAATATGTGATCTGAGCCATGTTTCGCTTATTGCAATAATATCATACATAAATAAATCTGCGAACTTCCTGACCAGGCTAACTTTTGTATTTAACCCTCTCGCGTTCTGATAGAATATATTTAATGTGACGTTGCAAAATATTTGCAAGTCACAAGTTCCAAAGATTTCAAGATGCAGACTATTTCGATTTTTCTATTTTAAATAATTTCATTCTTTTACTCCTGCCAATCCAGAAGCTGCGCGATTTTCCAAGACATGGGTTAATTATTTAAGATATCTTAAGCTTAAGAATAGATTCTGACTGTTTTCTTTTTTTATTCTATGTACTTTTCGAAAATGAGACCATCCTGAAGAATCCTGATCCCTCCAGACCTAATGAGAGACTTCAAGAAGCAAATGGGACGCCTTTTGTCAATTGGAGTAACTCAACCTATTTGAAATTTCCCGCCAATCCTACTGCTGTGTGCCAACCTACTCCTGTCCTTCTGGTCGTACCCCAATATTTAATGAACATCTTATAATGCTACTATGATTCAAGTTTTCGTCCGAAACTTGATTATCTAAATAACTTATTCGCCTCGGAGCGGAATTCATGATCTCTTTTGTCGGGAAGGTTTATTGTCGATCCCCGGCATGTCAGTGGGACCTCTGTAGCTCAGGCCCGAATATCACTGGCAACATTCCTGAAGCTATGATTTCTAATTTGGATTGAGTCTTAGTAGGAATTTAGCAGTCAGCCTGTTTGATCATATACTTCGGAGAGGACGTCTTGGGCAGTGATTCAACATCATTTGGACCGAATTGGTTGAATAATTATCACCAAATTCAGAAGAGACAATTTTGGTGGACACAGTATTGTCATTTACAGTCACATCCCTGAGAGCCGATTTCAACTGTTTAAACTTGCCATAGCAACGCCAATCACGAAACACCATTTCAACTAATCAGGATTCAGCCGGTTGTTAAAGAAGACAACGACGCTGGGGAAGATCTTTCATCTTTCGTCTGGCAGCTTCTTAGGCAGGACGCGTCATCGTTTCGTCTTCAAAGTTTCATTGATTATTAGAGTAATTTTATTAAATATTATACAGTGTAATATTAGAGTTTGTGAAAGCGGTTCCGGTCATCTTATTATAAGGTATAGAATTCATTTTTGTTAATCTAGGAAGAAATATTCTATGAGACTGTGTGGCCCCCTTTGGTTTGTGTTTGATTGGTTTTCTTTCTTTGATTATTTGGCACACAATTTCAGCGATATTCTTGACTAGATTCATTTATTTATGTTTTTTGGTGGATCCTTATTATTTCAATTGTGTAATATTGTTGTCTAATTTTCGTCACATGATTCCCTCAAGTTGATTTATTTAATTATGTCCCGATATCAGTGAAATGCTGTCCCCTTTGTTCCCTAATATTATTCAAAAATCCCCATATTATAATTACTGTATTTTGTGATTAATATGTGAGGTGTACCTTTTGTCTTTAGTCCCATGTTATATTAGTCCCTGAATTACCCTACGTTCCCCTGCGATAATTGAGAAAGTGTTTCCCTATAACCTCCAAAAATATTTCTAGAGTTATAGAGTTATATATTATATGGGAGTTTAAGAATAATTGTATAATCCGTTTTATTTAAGTCTTGGAAAACCGAGACGAAAAATCGCATTTCGTTTAGAAAATCATATTCCACCATTTTGTATGCCTACATTTTGTCTTCCCCTTAACTCAGTGGTTTCTGACCTACAATTGTTTTCTTTATATAATCCCGATTGTATGAAGCAATTATATTGTCCTGGAAGAATATATATTATATGTACCAAAAATTAATTAATTTGTTCGTGATTTATAAATTAGATTAATTTAAATTTGTTTTATTCCGATTTAAAGAACTAGCCCCTCTACCATTTTCCAGAGACGGTGCTGAGCTAGCCCATCCTTTAATTTCCAGTTAACTAATTTTAACTTTTGAATTTTTTTAGAATTTTGTTAAATGCTTCTTTTTAATGATTTTCTAAATTTTTTTTCTTTTGTCACCTTTTGTCAGCATTTTGTAAAAATACCTTGTGGGAGATTTCTTCCCTGATTCGCACAACCTGGGTGATAAAAGGTGCCACATTTCTTACATAATTTATAATCAGTCGCAATCGTACCCCCACAACCCCGGCTTAGTTTGAATTTAGCACCCGAAAATTTTAACTTTTCAAGGATTTTTATTTTAAATAATTAAGTTTTGAATTTCTTATTTTTTAAAATTTGATTTATAATGGCTTATTTCAAATTAACGGTCTAATATTGCTGAATATTGAAAAATTGCCCTTTTTTCAATGAAAAAAATTCAAATTCAACGGGTTAAAAATGGAACATTTCACGCTGAAGCAATATTTCAATAGGATTTGGAATTGAATGGAAGTGTTTAATTATGAGTGTATCAGTTTGAAATTATTTTTAAATTGAACATTGTTTACATAGTTTTAATCAGTCGCTTCAATTTTTTTAACTACTAAGACTTTCGAATTGAAAGTTTCATTTTCAACGTTAAAATCTGCATATTGCCTAACTTTGAACAAATTCAGGATCGTCTTATAAAATCAATTATTGTTTAATTAAAAAATTTTGAACTACAGTTCAATATTAGAAATCATTAATTATATTATATTTACAGTAGATCAATTTGAAACGTTTTTTATCAAAAAACTTTTACAAACGCTTTTAATTTTTAATTTTGTAAGGTTTCGGAACTGAAGTTTAAAATTCTTTGAATTGAAAATGTACATGTAGAAATGAAAACAAAAATGGAAAATTTGCTGAGAAAATAATTGTTAAATTACGAATTGTAAACTGAATGAATTCAAAAAGTTAACAAATGAACTTCAAAATTAAAAAAGTTAGTATCGAACTTATTTTAAATTGCATTATATCATGTCGTATTAAATATTGTGATAGTTTAAGTGATTGGTTAGATTTTTCTTCTTAAAATATTACATGGGAAAACTTTTGTTTTTGGAAAAATGAGATTCACTTTTTTTGGTTTGAAATTAGCTTGTGGGAGGCTTACCTTTTTTGCCATAAATTATTTTTATCGGCCACTGAGAAAAATAAAAAATTTCACAAAATAGTAGTATTTTTAATAAAATAGATGACATCTGAACCCAAAATAAAATAGTAGACTTTTCAAATATAAATAATTAACTTTCAACCATAAAAGATGAATTTTCATCCAAAGATGATTTTTCTACAAAAAAATGAATGCTCAACAAAAAAGTATAATTTTTTATAAAAACAAAAGATCACATTTAATTAAAATAGTTGAATTTTCAACAAAATAATTAAATTTTCAACCAAAGAGTCGAATTTTCAACCAAAAGGAATTAATTCTGAAACAAAAATATAACAAAACCTTTTCAAATAAGAAAAACTAACTTTCAACCAAAAAAGATGCATTTTTAACCAAAAAAGACAACTTTTCAACAAAATGGTTGAGTTTTAAAAAAACAGTAAAATTTTCATCCAAATAGTAAAATTATCAACCAAAAGAGATTAATTCTGAAGCAAAAATATAATAGCAGACTTTTCAAATAAACAGAATTTCCTTTGAACCAAATAAGATGACGTTGAAAGAAAATAGTTGCATTTTTCTACCAAAAGATGAATGTTCCATCCAAAAAGAAGAATTTTCTGTACAAAAAGAAGAAAGTTCAACAAAACAGTAGATTTTTTTACAAAAAAGATGACTTTTAAATAAAATAGTTAAATTTTTAACAAAATAATTAAATTTTCAACCAAATAATAGAATTTTTAACCAAAAAATATTAATTCTAAACCAAAAATATAATAGTGGAGAAAATAGTTAAATTTCAAAAAATAAATCAATTTTGAACCAGATAGTGGATCTTTAACCAAAAGAGATGAATCCTGCACTAAAAATATGATAGTAGATTTCTTAATTAACAAGAATTAACTTTCAACCATTAAAGGTTAATTTTCAACCAAAGAAGATGATTTTTCTACCAAAAGATGAATGTTATATCGAAAACGATGAATTAACTGTCCCAAAAGAGGAATATTAAAAAAACTGTAGAATTCTTTACGAAAAAAGATGTTTTTTTAAATAAGATAGTTGCATTTTTAACAAAACAATTAAGTTTTCAACTATATAGTGACATTTATGAACTATATAGTCGACATTTGATGAAAACCGACTATGTCAAATTTTACATAAAACCAATACCTTCTCATCAGGATGAGACTGTAAAAACAAAATAAATTTTGAATCAAACAAATTAATTTAAAACAAACAAAACAACAAATTTCAACAAATGAGTTCAACTTTCAAATAAAAAAATATAATAGTTGATATTTCATCAAGAAACGAATTTTATTTGAAATAAAAAACAGTTGAATTTAAAGAAAAAAGACAACTTGTCAACCAAATAGTTGAATCATAAACTAAAAATGATCAATTTTCAACAAAAAAACAGACTAAATTTTTAATCAAACAAATTAATTTAAAACAAACAAAACAACAAATTTTAACAAATGATTCAAACTTTCAAATAAATAATTTGAAGGTCAGTAGATCAACATTGCAATTTTCGACAAAAAAGCAAATGCATCTAAAAATAATGGTAATAGAATGGACTTTCAAGGACAAACTAATATTCTAACATAACGTACTGATTGGGTTTCAGTGGCAAGCTAATTATTTATTTAATGACTGAAAACACTTGACATAATTGAAAACCCAGGAAACTCAGGGTGGATTCAGTCAACTGGTGAAGACCGAGGTGAAGAGTTTTAAAACAATTTTCTTCTTCTCAAAAAATCCTCGAAAATGTTATTACGTGCTATCTTCAAGAGTATCTTTGCTCTTTTAATAATTACCAATAACTCTCAAGGAGTCTTCAATCAACCAAACTGGGTAGATCATCTTACAAGATACATTCAG